>CAJQZJ010033222.1:4910903-4969547 GCA_907164525.1 Lophiomys imhausi | reverse complement strand
CCAACTGTGGTAATTTATCCTGGACCTCCAGCACCACGGTGTCAGACTCCCTCATTTGGCCTCTATGGGTACCTGCATATACACAAAACACACACATACACACACACACACACACACACACACAGAAAATAAATTTTTTAAAACTTCCATTTAAAATAGTGGGAAAGAGAATTCTGAGAATATGTGTTTTGACAAAGGAAGTGACTGCAAAACCTATATATAGAAAATAATTAAAACTATAGAAGCACATCCCATGCCCTATACTCATTGTTACTGTTCAAATGGCAGATTTCTCACATTAATTTACAGATGAAAATATTGTATAATTTGAAAATAGTGACAAGGGCACAATTTTAAATTTTAACAAAGAACAGATATGTACTTTAGAAATATGCAATTTACTGGGTGTGAATATCTCAATTTTTAAAAAGAAATACAAACATATTTTCAAAAGAAATACATACATATTTCTATCTCTATATTAAAATATATATTTATTTTGGATATAATAAATATATTTTAAAGTCTAGTTACATACTCAAGTATACAAATCTTCAGAGTCCTCCTCTTAGTTGAACACCATCTGCTTAACAAAGGCCTCCCAGATTTCCTCATGCACACTGCTGCTTTCTATGAAACACACCTACTCTGAGAGAATTACCCTGCTTAATTACACTTGTTTTCTTACATACTTTGATTCTCCACTAGACTAATGTCTTGCAAACACACAGGATCTTTTCACTTTAAAAGATCCTCATTGTAATCTGGGCCTGAAAACTAACGGCAGAGAGAACCCTATGGAACACTTAGAAGAACAAAACAAACACTGCAATTAAAGCATGAGTTCTACTTGAAAACAGGTACAAATCACTTCCTTCATGAATTTCCCTGGAACACAACAGTTCCACTGCTGATTATATATAAATATACATATATGATATATATAAGTATACGATATATGATATATATCATATGATTATTAATAATATGGAAGCATATATATATACACATATACATACATACATTGGAAGATGGAAATTCCATAGAGAATTTGTCAAAACTACAAACTTTGTATTCACTGATCTTAATCATAGTGGTAGATAAATAAAACTTCTAACACTAATTTCAACCATGACACACAATTCTAAAAACAATAATTCAGGGCAACAAAAAATGTAATTTTTCTGCTTGATTACTATTTATAGTAATCCCTGCTTACTTATTTTAAATTAAGCCTCTAAAGATAGTTCATTTCAAGAGGAAACCATGATTTATGTAGGCTGTACCACTCTCCTATAAAAACAGAACCAGCTAGATTTCCTTTTGCTAGTACCTTTTATCACCCCAGCTTCATCAGTATAGAGGTAGTCCACAATGACCTTCAGAATCTCAGACTGTATAGGCATTTCCAGAGCTGCACAGCTGGAGGCCTATGAGCACAGAAGACAAACTCATTAATCTGAAACAACAAAATATATCAGATGCTAAGTTGACTTACTACTATGAAAACTATGGACAGGAAATCACTTCAAAAACCCCTGAAAGAATTTATAAAACATGAATCTGAAATGAGACACTTAAAACATAAAATGGGACACAGAAAATTTCAGAAAAAAAGACACATAGGACAGTCCTAATGTGTGTGTCTCAAAAACAGTGATGAGATTATGAATTTTAAGCAGCTACATAGCAACTTTTTAAACTTCCAAATGTTGGTGTTTCTTAGCAAACTTGAACACACATAATTTAACACAAATAAAATGAAGAGCTAACCCAAAATACTAAGTTCCAGTTCTGGCTGTCTTAATGTAGAGCCCATGACACACAGAGATGCCCACACACTTTCTACTGACACCTCACCTCAATCCATGAGCTGCTCAACATGCTGTAGAAATACTCTGGAAGAAAAACAGTGCAGTGAAAACATGGAAGCAGAACGCAAACAAAGTACTCAGTAGCGTACAAGATGCCACCTACCAAGTCTTGCACAGAGCACACATTTATGACAAGGGAATTCCTTTCCATCCACAGACTTCATGGTGACATCATAGAGAAATGAACTGAAAAAAAAGTTTAATCAAATAATGATCAATTTCTTACACATTTGCAGAGGGGGAAAAGCCCAAAGATGGGCTTAACTTTAATCTTAGTCAAATGCTGCCAAGAATAAAAATATGGATATGAATGCACCTCATCTCTAACTATCGCAGGAAAGACAATAATCGCCAAATCATTTTACTTTTTTTTGAAAAGGGGACTGAATATTAAACTTTGAAACCTTCCACTTGATTTTCTTTTTTACTGCAGACAAGGTATTAGCAGCATTCAGTGGCATTCTCAAAGCTCTTTAATTCTCTTATTTGAACAACCTACTGCACTCCAACTAATCCACAAAAAAAAAAATTCAGTTTCTCTTTCTCCAAGACTTATATTGTATCTAGCACAAAACTTCTAACAATGTACGTGGTATACTTATTCTTAGAAAAGTATACTTAGCAAAACCATCATCATCACGATGAAAATACAAAACAGTCTGATAGGAGAGGAAGTTTGCATAAAATCCTACCTGTAAGATTCAAAACTGAAGAAAAGCATTCAAATCTCTTCATCTTAATAGAACAGAAAGAATGACATTCTTGGATGGCTTGGGCAGTTTATGCTTTGTGCTCAACGCCCCTCCCCAGAAGAAGCAAAGGTAAACGGGTGTCTGTCGGGTGCCTTCCCTTCTCATGCAGCTCTACTTCCATCTTGTAAACCAAACATCTAAATATGCACGGCAGATCCTCATTTACTAACTTACCATTTTTTCTGACTTAGCTTCAGTTTATTACCAGTTTTCTTCACAATAACATTAATTTTTTCATTTTCAAATCTGACTCCATCTAACCTATCAAGGAAAAAAAAAAGGAATTAACAAAAGGTGGCTATAATCCTCTCCTAAGAATAATACACAACAAAATCTAGGAGACAAGCTTACAGTTAAACTCAGCTATGTCATCTCCTACAAAGTATCAAGAAACCTCATTCCAAGCTATAATAAATCATAGCTTTAATTGGAATTGAAAATATGTTTGATACCATTATTGACAATCTACAAATCAAAGCTATAGTGCTGCATTTTCCAATAGGAATCACCACACACATTCCTCCCCACCCCAAGCCACAACAAAGGTTATATTCGCACAAGCAGCTTTACATGAAAGCCTTGTAAGAGAAAGAGTGGGAATGCTGACTCACAATGTGATAGGTGCTGCCAGACGCTCTCTGTAACTCCACAGCAAGCCTTTATCAACAACACGAGGACTTTGCATACTGAGAAATTGAGGTCCACGGAAGCCTGCTCTGGCCAGGGTGAGCAAGGAAGCCTACACTGTACAGGTCTTTCTGACACCTGAGACCTTTCCAGCACATGGCAGGACTTGCCACTCTTCCTGGTACACACTCATGGCACCACACTGAAACCCACCAACAACCTTTCTGTTTTCATTTTAAATGAGGAAGTGGCTTAGTGATAACCACCAGAAAACAGCACTAAGAGAAAGTTAAGTGTCCATGGACCTCTCCCCCAGAGACAGAAGTAAAAGGGAAGACAGAGAGTGAAGGAAAATAAGAAAAAGGCAACGAATGCTTCAAAGGGGGCTAAATGAGGAAAGCTCAAAAACATGAGGAACTGTACCTGCTACTCAAATTACTGAGGCCAAATTTCTTTGCAACATTTTGCAACATCCTTATAGGATCATCTTCCCCAACACCTTTTCCCTTTTTGGAAGATTTGTGTTTGCTCTTCTGCTTGTCACTAACTGTGAGAGCTTGGTTGCTTCTGTAAACCTCAAATGCTGACTTCTGTTTATCGTCCTCATGGCAATTCGTCTTAGTCAGATGAGAATCTGGGGAGTCCTTACAGTCTTCTGGCTTTTTGTTCACAATCATTCTTGGTTTGAAGCCATGAGTTAAGAAGTCACAAGTATCTGTATACATGAATTGTAAGAGGTATTCGAACAAGTCAGGATGAACTTTCTCCACCACAAAGAGAGGGCACCCTGCAGCATCTTCGTCTTTCCGGTAAACATCTGTCAATTCTAAAGGAGTGCCATCTGAAAGAAACAATTTCTGGAAGAAGTCAGAACGCACTGCCAGAACATATTTATGTGCAGGGAAGAGTCTGTTGCCAACTTGAAAGGTCACGTCATGGATACTGTCCACTTCAGCTGTTTCCCTCAGGAGCTTGCCAAAGTCTTCAAAAAAGGTTGATGAAGACACAACTGGAATTTCATAAAGGCTAGAAATGAAGCAAAGTTAATTACTACAATGAAGAAAACAGGGAAATGGATCCCAAGCTGATGCCCTTGAAAAGAAATGGTTTACCTAAATTAAACTTAGATGCATTCAATTCTGGCATTTTCTAAAATACAAGAATATCACCCAAAAAAACTGTGAAATACTCTATTGACCTTTAGTGTTTCCATATTCATTTTTACATAATGTTAAACAATATAACTGAAAACAATAAAAATAAGAAAAGTTCCAGTTTTTCCTTTCTTAAATAACTTATTTCACAAGGAAAAAAAAGGAACTAAGCAAATAAAACTAAGGTCAAAGATCAAAGAATAGTTACTCATGCAAGTGAAAACATATATACAATCAGCCTATAGCCCTGAGTCCTGTATGCCTGTAATCACACCCTGTCCATCTACATGCCTTCCTACCTAAGACAGTGATTAATGCTCTTGCTCCACCCTGTACAGGGGGTTTCCCAGCTCATGACACTTTCAGTGCTAAATTGGGAACCTCAGCAAATCAGAATGGATGGTCACCCAACTTCCAGGCCCTCCTCCCTCTTCAACAACACCACTGATGTTTATTTTCTCTCTCTACTAATGTACTTAAAACATGTCCACTAGGGTTCTACCCAACATGTGACAACAACACCCCTTTTCTTTCAATTATCACATTCAAGAGTCAGAAACTTTTACACACTACCTAAGAAATATTTATAATTCATTCTTCAGAACCTGAGATTCTCAAGTATAGCTTGTACTAAAAACAGACCCTATGTACGAATATATGTTTATCTTGAATGTTTTCAAAATCAAGTATAAGCTAAGGAGAACACACACTATCCCCAGTGAAACAAACACTCCCTTCTGATTACAATTATAGCACACTCATTTGTTGAAGGTATCTACAGATTTTGGTAACAGCTCCTCAACTAAATTTGCATCAGGAGCTACTGAAAACAAAAGAAGGTCTAATGATTATTCCCTGTAAAAATAAAGTATATTAAAGACAATTATACCTTGTTTTAGGGTCTGACTGTAGGATTGCAAAGTTGCACCCACTTGCATCTGTGCTGACACTAACAGCTCTATGGGCAAAAGGAAGTTTCTCAAGTCGAATTCGTTCATACACACTATTTGTATCAGAGACACAAGAGACATCTGATGAGGAATGATGTAGGTTTGGTAAAATGTCTGCTAAAAAGAAAATAAATGAACTATCATTAATCAAGGCTGCAATAAAATTATTAAAGATTTAGGAGTAACTGAAATAAAAAAATGACTTGAAAATATAAAAGTATCTTTCACACACATGAAATCCTAAAGAATTTAGACCCTCTCCATCTTCAACACAGTATTACGAGCTGCTCACTTTCTATATACACAGAGAACTTCAGTATTAGCCATAATTTCTTCTCCCAACAAACATACCTTCCACACTCAGCCAAAGTTAACTTTCAGAATGGCATGTCTACCAATATTAGCTCTGTATGAACTAAGTATCACCACATACTCTCCTTTCCCTCGAAGGCACTGAGCAAACACCCAAATGGCCACTGTGAGCCAGAGATCACCAATATAAGACAATCAACAGTAGGACAAAAATGTCCCTTCCCTCAATAACTGCAATCTATCAAGGAGAACATACAATAAGCAAACAACAAATAACTAGTCAAATTCAGTCTATAAAAACAAAGTATAAAATGTTTTCATGTAGACATGGCACTTATGAAAAACTGATTCTGGCTACAGTAGAAAAAGTTTTAAATCAGAGAATATACACAAAGACTTTATTACTTAAAGTCAATAGAAATAATAAATGCTATAGTTTGGGACTGTAGCACTCAGTCAGGAGGGGGAAAAAAGAAACAATTTAAAAAACATTTAAGATAGGAGTAGCACAACTTGGTAACTGCTGGATGTAAGGGAAGGAGGATGGGGTGTCAAGGACAGCCACTCACTAGTACAGAAAACACTTCAAAGCAGCTGAGGGGATGAGACCATGAATTCTGGGACAGACCACTAAAAAAGCGATTTAAACTCTAACGACTTGCAAATCTTCTTAGAAGACTTTCAAATATAGCCTATTTCAGTCTCCTGGACTTCACTATGCTTCCTCTAACACCCAGTTATTCCCAGACCTATGCGCTTAAGAAACTCATGTGCAGAGCATATTTTAGTTATCTGTCTTGGGGAACTTTATATAAAAAGTATCTTTCGGCTTTATAAGCTATGAGTCCCACTTTTTTTTTTTGAGACAGGGTTTCTCTGTGTAGCCCTGGCTGTCCTGGACTCACTTTGTAGACCAGGCTGGCCTTGAACTTGCAGAGATCCACCTGCCTCTGCCTCCTGAGTGCTGGGATTAAAGGCTTGTGCCACCAAGTCCAGCAATTGAGTCCCACATTTTAATATCATTAAAACTCTGCCCTGTATCTAGCACATAATCAACAAACCTTGCATGTTTAGACTTGAGTCATCTATAAAAAAATAAAAGACAACAAATCAGTATTATGTAAAATTCTTCATTTTATGTTTTGTAATTTTGAAGAGCATGTAACTCAGAGTAATCATAAATGTTCTTAAGATATACTGTAAGCATGTAACAAGCAATTCAATGGTTCAAAAGGACATAATGAAGAGAATACATTAAATACTTAGGACAGGGAGGGGTTCCCAGGCCCTGTGCCCTGAGTGACCTTACAGTCTATAGGAGACAGACACTGACCTAAGTACAAGGGCAAATACACAAGCTTGGGCTCAGCCGGGGTACTCGACACATTAAAGGCTGACTAGAATACCCAAGGGCAGTCATACAAACTGACCTTTCTTTTCAGAATTTTTTCTTTTGTCTTCAAACCATTTCCCTTTAAATCCTTCCCCTTCCTGTGTGACAAACAGAACTTCATTTCTATTTAAAGCAATATCAGAGATTGACACTTGGCGTGGATAGGCCCATCGGCACTGCTTCAGAGAACTGCTGAGTGATCTCCAGCAAAATACCTAAAATGAAACCAAGCCACAGCACAATATAAAGCAACACAGCATCAGAACAAGCAAAATCTGAATTTACAAAGAGTGCTGTCATAATAAAAGCCTTAACTCATATGTTTCAATGATTATTCTTCCACAGAAAAGAGAGATACTACAAAAATCAAGATGATGTTGGAGAATGACACCTCTCAGGAAAGTAGATTAAGCCACTCAAGCATTAAAATGTGTTTCAATGGCACTCCCCTGAAGGAGATGCTGGTTTCCATGTGACTTGCTTGCAGCAAACAGTCCTGCTGGAGTAGTGTGGCACACTAAAATGTTAGCGCCAACACTTCAAGGTCAAATAATTACCAAACTCAATCCAACTCACTCTCATGGCTACAAAGACGATATACTTAACTATAACTAAAACAAAATCTTAGATAAGGAAGTGACTCCCGTTTAATGACTCCCAGAAGCCTGGGAACTAGATAGGGAATAATGCCAAAGTGTGGAGAGGAAATAAGGGGAGGGTGCTGGGCTTACTCCTGCAGCTTCATCTACAGCATCATTGCCTTTGTCTGGGCACCTGTCAAGCTTTACGTCTGAAACTGCTGTTAGAGACGAAGGGGCTGTTTACTTGTTTTAAGATAAGCACTTACTATATATATAGCCCAGGCTAGCCTGAGAATTTATGAATCCCAGCCTCTTCATCCTATCCACCATATCAAGATAAAACTGATGATTTCCAAAAGTATGACTCCTCACAACCAATTTTTTTAAGCCAAGTACAAAATAGTATCTCCCAAAGTTATTCACATAAAAAGTCATGTTCCCACTATGAAAATAATGGCTACAAGTTGTGCCTATGAACACACCAGCAGTTGGTGCTTTGCGATTGTATCTTGTCTTTGTGTCTGCTTCTCTTTGAGAGGTGGGGTTGAAACAGGGTCTTCAAAGCAGTCTAAGCTTCACCTCAGTTCCTCTGCAGCCAGCACAGCTTCAGCTCATTGCCGTCCTGTCTCAGCACCGTGTGCTAACACTACCAGAGTGCATCTGCTAAAGGCTCTGCTGTCTTATGAGAAGGGAGGGGCACTCTGCGGCACTCACAAGAATGCCCAGATAGGATTATTCAATTTTTAAATGTGAAGTTTCATAAATAACACTATTTACATCTCACAAAATATTTTATATCATTTTATAAGAGGAAATCTTCTTTTAACCATACTGTGTAATTTTATCAGTGTTATCTAAACATACAGAAGTAATGTTAAATATATTTGAACTTCACAATACTATTTAAATCTAAAAGATATCTATAGTTTATAACTGTAAGTCCGTAGTAAGCTCATGTCTTTATGTAAAAATGTATTTTAGAAATGGTGAGATGGGTTCCCAGGTAAAGCTGCTTCCTGCCAAGCCTAACGACCTATGTTCAATACCTAGCACTTGCATAATATAAAGAGAGGAGGAGATCCCCCAACATTTCCTCTGGCCTCCACATAAGTGCACCCCAGCATTTGTGTGTGTGTGCATGCATGTGCTCAGACATGCACATAATTTAAAATTTAAAGACATTTAAAACTAGCAATTTTGTTAGAGAAATGCATTGATACATTTGTACAAGGACTGAAATTACATTTAAGAGATAAGATCTAAATGTACACTGCTGTTTGTACATGAAATAAAATAAAGGGCATCATAATCTCTGCATACATACTGTGTACATTTACACAAAACTAAAATTGGGGACAATCTTTTCAATTATGGCCTAAATCTTAATACACTGCCTGTTTACTGTTACAAAAATAATTATATGACATTTTCTTCTATCTATGCCTTTCAATACTGTTTATCAATACAGTTTACATGCCAAATCAAAATTTTTGTTTTCATTTTACGAACAAATGAAACTTTAGCTGTGGTTTCACAACAGTACTTACTGTGCACCATCGGGTGAGAGACAGTCCTTGTGTGTTAATGTAGTTCTACATTAAGATGTCAAAGAGGGAAAGGAGCATCAGCAGCAACCATCAAAAACAAGGCACTACATATTATCATAGTCTACATAGACTAATTACTTGTCTTTAACATAAAACTATACTCACCCTTCCAGCTCCATCCATAGCAAGGATGCATATTTTCTGACCTCCATTTTCTGTCAAATGTTCAGGATCAACTTTGTATTCCATACAACCTCCAGACACAAGAACCTTCTTCAAATTTAGTTGTCTGGGTGAAAAAAAAAAATCATAAATTAACATTCTCTAAAGCACACATGCTTAGGTTCATAGAAATGACAATTCACATAATAATTGATAGGGAAAGTAGAAAGTTTCCATCTCTACTCGATGCACTGTCTCCCAGGCAGCTTTCTTCCTATGACAAGTCTTTCCTCTGAAAGCCTCTACTCACACCATAAGTACCCAGACCCTACTTGCTAAGGTACACATTCACATGAAGTTTCATTCACTGGAAGGCTATCAGTTCCTATGTATACCTGCATCTTAATAGAAAAAATAAATGAATAGAAATGCTTAAATATAGTCAGTCCTAACCAGGCACACATACCAAGAAAGTCATGGCTACTGCTAATAACTCATCCATCCATCGGCCACACATTTGTCTCCCTGTGTCTGATGTGCAAGACACAGTGTGGAGCCTGCAACTGCTATTCTATAACTGCCTTCCCTCTCAGAGAGTTTACTTGCTTTGAAAAGACAGTATTTTCAAAGTTACCATGTAGCAATTTAATATGTATCAAACAATTTCATAGTGAAAATTTGGAAGGAAGGAATATTTATACAACTTAATGTTTTCAAGTGGAACTTTAAAATTCTTTGTGAATTGTTAATTAAAACCACAGCTTAACGTTCCACAAGTTAACTGACACCTATTTAATTGGCTCAAAGAAACATTTTCCTGATTTTGAAATTAAAATGCAACTAAAATCAATGTCACATAGGGAAGATAGGTTCTGGTAACCTGCTGTCTGGTGAGTTCAGCTCAGAGCTGGCTTCACAGTTAACAACCAATGAAGTCACCATCACCTTCACACATGAGGAAGAACATGTTTGCTGTATCAAATTGAAATCCCTAATTGCCTTGTAAAGTAAGCAGTGTTTCGAAGAGCTAAATTATATTTTTCCAGGAATCACTTATAGTTGTTGCAAAGTTATTTCCACGCTTGTATTCCCTACTCTAACGAAATAAGACAGAATAAAACATTGCTCAACATTCTTAAATACCTGTTTGAAAAGAAAAAGTTTTTCAACAAAAGGTACTCTGCCCTACTTGGTCCTACTTTGGAAGGACCAAAAATAATACAGTGCTGTCAAAGCAGATATGAACTGATCAACTACTAAGGACTGAAATGTATCAGAGATACAAGAGTACTTCCCAGTTATTTTTAAACACCTGCCCTGTGTCACTCTAAACAAAATCACAGGTGACACTGAGTATGTGTGTGAGAGGCAGACAGCTCCAACAGCTTGTGCTCTCGTGACTAAATTTGATTCTGTGTTCTCTGATAGTCCAAGTAACAGCCAATTTACTGCATGTTACTACGGCCTGCTAAACAGAACAGACTACACTATACAAGGATAAGCACACCAGTTAGATGTAAAAAGTGAGCCTGGATAGAGTGTTTATGGTAAACAATTGGGTTTTTTTAATAAATAGTATATAAGATATCAAAGTCTACAGCTGAAACAGTGATTGCATTATAAACTAGGAATAAGGATTATTCTAGTTCTATGTACTAGATACATTAAAAAAGAATCTAAACCTTGAAAAACATTTTATATTAAATATGATTCAAAAATATTATTTTAAAACTTGCAACAAAACATTTAAATGTCCATTGGACCCTTGTCAAAAAACAAAACTCATCAAAAAAAGCCACTCTCAGTTTTCCCTTCCATTCTGTCTTCTCACAGAGCACAGCATGCAGCTGGCAGTTGGTGAGTGGCTGGAGACCTGGACTCTGATGTCTCACAGTGACAGGTTTCTTTCCAGAAATGCACATACTTAGTTGCCATCTTCTTGCACTGATAGTCTGCAAGTACATATATGTCTCCCCTTGTGGTGACGCAGACTGTGGCCCCATCACTTGCAGCCACCAGAGACACAGCGATGTCCTTATAATGAAGGGCAGAGACTTGGCGAGGGGCAGTGACACACTTTTCTCCACTGGGATCCAGTAAGTGACCTAAAAGTTTACACAAATAAGTAATCCATAAAACACCTATTCTAAGGTCATGCTGTAGTTTTTAGATGTTGCCATGAAAGATTTCTTACCCAGTTGTCCACCATTCAGTCCCAGGGTGTAGACGGCATCTCGAGTCCACAGCACCGTGTGAAACCTGCCTGCTGCTACTCCAATGATATTCCTTCCTTTCAGGTGTTTTGCCTGTATCTATTCAAAATGACAAGTAAGACTGCAGTTGACTACGTATCTAAAATCTAGTGCAATTTTCTCTAAGGTACAGTACACCACTTAAGAAACACCATCCTCACTACTACTGCTTTCTCAACTGGGAACACATCCTACCACTCATGCCAAGACCCAAATCCTTAGAATACACCGCTACAGCCACTTTCAGCCATCTGTGTCAACATACAAACTTGCAATGTATAAAATCCAAATCATTAAAATTTTGGCAACAATAAGCAATATATAAAACAATATATGCTGATTTTTATATCTGACATATCCAGGGTCTCACAATGGTAGCATGCTTGAAATTTTTGCCCAGATGTTTTTTCCATAATGGGCTGTCCCATGCATACCTCAACTCTAACCACTAACTAGCTGTCATTGGCCCCACCATCCTCTCTTTCTAAAACTGTCTTCAAATACTGTCATGTAACCCTTGGGAAATCAAAGCTTTTCATCAACTTAGGATTCCAAGTTGGCCATTGTTAGTTCTAACTGAGTTCCAGGTTCTCCCAGCATGCCTCAGCTTCTACCTGTTACGGGGCATGCCCCACCCCCACAAGCCATTGCCAATATAACCTCTACATCTTGGGGGCTCTTCTTCTTCCTCTTCCCCTCTCTCACGCTCTTTCCCTCTCTCTCTTGTTCTCCTCTTCTCTGCCTCCTTCTCCCCCACCCCCTCCTCTCTATCTCTCTCCTCTTTCTCTCTGCATGTGCATGCTGTTTCTCTTCCCCTCTCATATCCAATAAACCTGCCTTTATATAATTTAATTTGGCCTAGATTGGATCATTTTGCATAGCTCACTAATTTTTTTAAAACAGCCATAACTTTACAAAACTAAATATCCACAAGGTGACAGTAGGTTAGAGAATACAGGTCTTTTTGAAACTTTTCAACTAGAGACTACACCCAAATATCCTGAAATAATATTGTTGATTCATTAGCAATCCAGAAAAGAAGACTTACATACTTCATTTAAAACATCAATTCAATAATAATTTTAGAAACAGGGGATTAAACCAAAAGGGAAATTAACAGATAAGCTGTAAGGTGTGATGCACTGAAAATATCTGTCATGAGTGATGACTCACATGATATAACTCCAGCTCTAGGGAACTCTTCTGACATCTAAAAGTACCTACCCTCGGGAGCACATACACACAGAGACACACACAGAGACAAGTAATTTTTAAAAATCTCTAGTTAACTCTATGGTAGTTTAGTAGGTAATCCCACAAGTGCACAATCTCCCATGTGCTTTTATTTTTCACTTTAAAGAATGCTAATTTGTACTGTAATTTTCTTATGGAAAAAGAAAAATGTAGGGAGCACAGGAAGCCCTAAGTGAGTGAGGTCCTAAGTTAGTGTGTATTGCTGACATGGCAGCCATGAGGAGGGCTCTAATTCCCCAGCCCAAGGAGGTGGCAGAGCCTTACGTGGGTGAGGCTCTAGAGGAAGGGCAAAGCTTTCCTCAGGAACATGAGCATAAGTGTTTATGGACAACTGACCAATGTGTGAGAAGACTAACTGTAGCTTCCTCCTTCTCCTGGATGTTTCCAGCCTGAGACCAGCCTACAGAGACCTCCTACCGCTGTGCTGCAGTTAATAAACAAGCTGAGGGTCCAGGATGCTGGAGGTGGTAGGTGCCTTTCATCAGAGTAAGCACTCCACCACTTGATCCAAGCTGTCCTGTACATATGTCTGCTTCTCCTTTCTTCCTTCTCTCACTACTGCTAGCCAGGATTCCTGGACCCAAGGCACATGGGCCACATCAGAAAAGTACATATCATTGAAAATGAAGTTAATTAAATAAAAAGTTACTCAATTAATAAATTATATCTTTTATCCACATAAATATTATAGCAAATAAACACTTATTAGTTAAAAACAGAGGCTTACCTGTCTGGGTACATTACAACTAGAAGGTGGAGGGATAATTCCTAATTGGTGAAACATGTTGAGACCAAATGTATAAACACATCCATCCTCAGTTAACACAACAGTATGATCTTTAGCAGCTGCTACTTGGGAACAATTGTGACCAGTCAGTCCTTCCACAAGCCTGGGAACCTAGGTAACAAAGTTAACTTTATTATAACCCATTAGTCTGTAGTGACCATTTATATAAAAATGTACTCTGTGACACTAGATTCAAACGGTGTGGCTGGAAGACCACACCTACCAGAGGTTAAGTCTACGTCTTATCAAAGAGCACATAAGCTAATGAAATTATTCATGGTTATGAACAAAACCAGTAGAGAACTTCAATAAAGTAATTCAAGTGAGTTTTACAACATTTTAAAAAACTATTTATTACTCTCTCCCTCTGATTGTGTGTATGTGTGTATATGTATGTGTGTGCACGCATGCACGCACATGATAATGTGTGGAGGTCAGAGGAAAACTTGTGGATCTCCATCTGCAAATCCAAGTGATCAATCTCATGTCAACCCTAGAAGTACCTACCTAACCATCCTGTTAGGTCTCAAGTGATTTTTAAGCCCTTACTGCATCCCAAATGCAAATTTAGTTGGCTTCAGTAAAAGAAAAAGGACCTCTTCACTATTGGCTGTTTTAGGGAAGAAAGGAAAGAATATCACCTCCCTTCAAGGAATAACCAAACATACACCATCCTGTTTCTCTGGAGTTACCCACCCTAGACTCAAAGCTTACCTCAGCCGCTTACCAGCTATTTGATCTCAATCAAATTTTAACTTTTCTGTTCCTCATTTTTCTTATCTGAGAGCTAAGAAATCAATAAGTGGCTGCTCTCCTAGTGTTACTGCAGTGTACAAGATGCAGACAGAAGTGCTCGCAACTCACAGGACCACTGTGAGGCTTACTAACAGTACCAGCAGCACATCAAACTCTCAGGCAGCCGCAGCTATGAATGCTATAGCTTTCCCTTTAGTAGATGATAATCGCTCTAGATGTCTTCTTTCAAAAAAGAAAGAAAAAACAAATCAGCCGTCTCCTGGTATGTAATAAACTAGATTTCTCCCAATCACCACTAAGTTTCAATAACATAAAAACTAACATTCTAATTACATAAAGAAAATATTCCTCACTTTTTTAGATCACACATATTTTAATGAAATAGTTAAAGGAAATAAAAAACTGTACTTCAAAATTAATCTGACCTTTAATTTCAACTCTATAATTTATATATATAAATACACATAGATAAATGTGTGTGTGTATATGTACATGACATACACATATGCACATATTATGAATACATATATTTTCTGGCCTAGTATTTGCTGTAGGCCAAATATTTTTGAGATACTTTCATTTTGTATCTAAGTCTATAATTTGTATGCTATATACCAGGAAACAGATTTCTTAAAGCTATTACTAATTTTGTACATTATTTTGGCCTTACAGTTGGGATTAAAAATTAACTTATGTTTTTAACTCATCCTGGCTTTACTGGCATCTACTATGTAATGAATGACTCAGTTACCAGACATGTCTGTTCATCTCCATGGCCTAATCGTCCTCCACGACCGTGTCCACAAGTGTAAACTTGACCCTTCTGGGACAGAAACACTGTATGAAATTTGCAAAGCACCACCTAAAGAAAAAAGAATTATGTTATTAAAACTCTCTGGAAAAAGTTCTTTTATTGTTTAAAGTGGAATATTGTTAATTGCATAATTTAGATAATGGGTTCAGGAATATTCATTATACTATTCTCTTTGCAAGTATTCAAAAATAAAAATAAAAAATATATATGCCTCATTTTATATTACACCTATAAACACTCACATGGAAGGAGAAGAAAGAAAGCAGTTAAGTAGGATATTAAACACTGGAGTGTAAGCTTTCAGTACTCAATGACAAAAATTGTCTTTTTTTTTTACAATTTAATGAGGTATCAGACAGCAATAATTGAGCACAGTGAAAAACTGAGAATAAAGATTATGAAACAAAAACCTATGTTATTAATAAAAATAATAGAAACATTGAAAGAGTACTTTTAGACCGTAGTCATTTGATGGATGCACAGTTGGGAGAGTACTATGTCCTTTTTTGATCTCTGTTTTTATCAAATATAGCTTTAATATCATTATATAGCCTTAAAGAATTTTGCATGTACTTTCAAGTCTTTCTTTCTCTTTCCCATTTCCTTTCCTCGTTCCCAGCTCCCTCCACCAACTGCTGACACACATGCAGCACTCACACACTGCAGGAGCAAGGACATTGAAACAGGCAGACTGCTTCATCAGAAGGTACAACAGCACATTCACGACAGTTCTAAGCATGTCTGTGCTTACAAACTAGGCCACAGGCCACGCTTCTCTCACTGCAGCATCATATTACTCTACCTCACTACTCTACAATGCCTCCTCCTACAACACAGAAAGAAGAGAAAGAAAGAAATCCTAGAATCACTCTTCAGAAGCCATGATTATTTGGAAAATTACAGAATCCATTGACTACTCAGAGTTCTATAAACACAATATGCCTGTCCAAAAAGAGTAATATAAAACTCAGCTGCATCACAAATAATATAAAAGAAAGTCTAAAAACCAGCCCCAGGTTTCAAATTAAAAATAAGGTTAAATTTTTAAAAGAAAAAAATTGTTGTATGAGTCAAAATAAATATATTTGGTTCAGTTATATATTCATTATTCTACTACTAAACAACCCATGATACCAGAACTTAACATTTTGAAATTTTTAAACAGTTAGTCATAGTTTTTCACTTCAATTCTCTAGGACATATCATGGTTTTATCTCTGCCCCACGATATTCAGTTCATTTGGTACTATATTACAGAGCCAGCTCCTTTTCAGTGAGTAATGGAGCTCTTCATCTAACTTTGCTCAGTAAATACTCCCATCCAGTTTCCTCTTCCTGGACTGACATTTACAATCCTTTCCTTCTCTCACACTGTCCATAAAGCTTGCATTACTCATATGCCATAGTAAATAAACCCCTATGATCCTCAATTTCTTCACAAATACTACTAGTTCCTTTCATTAGTGATTTTTTTGTTGTTGTTTTTAAATGTATTGTTAATACCATCAGAAGAACAGACTCAATTTCTTATACTGCATATAAAATAGAACCAGAAGTGTGACTTACACTCTAGGTCCCTTAATGGTGTCATTATTCCCTCATAGCTTGCAAAAGCTCCACACTCCTCAAGGCCACAAAATCCAGCTCTATACCATAAAAACTTGGAAAAGAAAAAACATTTTTCTAATACCCTAAATCAATGGTTCTCAGTCTGTATGTTGTGACCCCTTTGGGGTTGCATATCGGATATCCCAAATATCAGATACTTATATTACAATTCACAGCAGTAGCAAAATTACAGTCATGAAGTAGCAACAAAATAGTTTTATGGTTGTTGGGGTCAGCACAACATGTGGAACTGTATTAAAGGATCACGGAATTAAGAAGGTTGAGAACCACTGCCCTAAATGGTCTGTCATCAACAACTCTGAATGGATTACCATTTTGTGCTCTTAGACTGAAAACTGAGAAGGAATGGAACATCACTGTTAAAAAAATAAATAAATAAAAACATTGAAGATCTATCCCAGCTAGCACATACACAACACTGCCTTCCCAGGGACTACATGGGAGTGCACATATTCCACTCCTGTTCAGAAGGCACATCTATCTCTTGTTCACTACTGACTCTGACACCAGGCTCATAATTCCCACCCATCTAAGTCCTTTCATTATCGTTAAGTTCCTTTGAGGTTTAGAGAGGCAGAGTTTATGACACCCTCATACCAATGTTTACATTTTTTAGTCTCTTCCCATTCCTATATAAGCTCCTATTCCTGGCCTTTCAAAACTGAACATTCTGTATAATTAACTTTCTCATTAAAAAAATAAATAAACCTTGCTAGTAATGACCCATCAGACATGGCTCTCAAATTAAAGAGCATAGTCTCTGTGGTATTATGCCGAGGCATAGTACAGTCATATCATTTGCCATCCAAGTATTTTCTTAATTAAAAGGGACATTAACAATTATACAAGAATAAAATATCAAAAGCAGAACTGTCACAGACAAGCCAGGCATGCACAGTAATTTTAAAAACTGAGAGTTCTATCTTCAAATATGAATTAAGGGTTGTAATGACACATGACCTTAGGTAAACTCAGAATGTTACTAAAATCCCCAGGCTCCTATTCTGGGTCAAGCAGAAAAAGAAACACACACACACACACACACACACACACACACACACACACACACTCACACAGAGAGAGAGAGAGAGAAAGAAAATTATGGAATAGAAAAGGCCTCACATTCTAAGTCACGGCATCTAAATTTACCCACAGATGAATGAACTAAACTATTTGGTTTAAAACAAAATAATAATGAGTAATAATAAGTAATATAAGTTAATACCAACAAGGAAAAGAGCAGAGCTAAGGAGTCAAGTTAGGACAATGTTGTTACTATTCAAGAAAGAGCTGAAAAGAGGCTTGGCAGCTAGTTTCATGCTATAGTCGGAACCTGGAATGTCCTCCAAAGACTCTTGTGCAAAAGGCTTGGTCCTCAGATTAGTGTTACTGAAAAGTGGTAGAAACTTAACAAGCAGGGACTAGTAGGAAGGGAAAGGTCATTAAGAAAATGTGCTCAAAGGGGGCTAAGGGAAAGTGGTCTCTCCTTCACACTCACTGTTTGCTGACTGCTGTTAGGTGAGCAGTGTCTTCCACCACAGTCTCTAACAGGCTGAGCTATCTCACCAGACATAAACAACGCAAACTAATCACGGACTCCACAACTTTGATCCAAAATACATCTTTCCTCCTTTCAATAAATCCCAGGCATTTTTTAATTAACAGAAAGATTAATATTGCTCGTATGACAAAGAAGAACTCAAATGACTTGATCTGGGGTGTAAAACGCAAATATCTTGGCATTAAAATGAGTACAATGTGAGTGGCAAAAGTAAGAGTTCAGTCTTGTTAAATTTAAATACTTAGCAAGACTGCCCATAGAAAAATGAAAAAGGTGAAGAGGAGTAACATTAAAGACAGTAAACACACACACATACACAATGTTAGCGAGAAGGAACACCCCACAGTGACACCAAGTAAAATACATCATTCAGCAGAAGGACAAAGAGCAACGTGCAGCAAAGCTTCACAAACTGCCAACTCAAAGTGCACTCTCACTGATGCTTAAGAATTCAGGATCAGGGGCTGGAGAGATGGCTCAGCGGTTAAGAGCACTGACTGCTCTTCCAGAGGTCATGAGTTCAATTCCCAGCAACCACATGGTGGCTCACAACCATCCATAATGAGATCTGGTGCCCTCTTCTGGCCTGCAGATACACCTGCAGACAGAACACTGTATACATAATAAATAAATAAATCTTTAAAAAAAAAAAAAAAAAGAATTCAGGATCATACACGGAAAAAAATCACACTGACCTGAGACACATGCACTTGAGAAATTAATGCCCTAGCAGCCCTTGCACAAATATTTCATATGTCTGGGTACCTTACAGTCCTGATATGACTGAAGTTAGTATCATAAGGAAAAAAAACAGAAGTAGCAAATTCCTAATTGATTTCATCACTAAGATGTTATTAGACCTTCAAAAGAGTAAGAATGTGCAAAATCCAAACTAATACCAAGTTTTTGTCTTGTCTCTTAAATCACACAGATGATCCTTCAAAATACCTGCTTGACGTAAACCCCATTCCTGGAGAACAGGTCCAGTAGCTCCGGGTGCTGCTTGCTATTCTGGTTTCCGTGGCCCAGAGTGAAGTTTGTATTGTCTCCCCAAGTATAGACTTCTGTGGGATCTGAGATAAAAATTAAGACTTTACACTGTTACAGTTTAAGCAGATGACAACTTGGCCTAATTACAGATACACAATAACCAGCAGTTTACCCGAAACATAACTCAACAGAAACTGACTTAGCTCCCATATTTAGGAAGACTGCAGTGCTGTATAAATACGAACCTATTAACACAGTATATAACTCTAGGAAATTCTAAAACTCAGAAAATCAAAATCATAGCGAAAAGCCTGAATCTGATGTGAGCAATCACAACATCTGATCCTCACTGAGAGCTAACATATAACCTACAGCTCAGGGAAACACCACCTGCCAGGTGTACCTTGTTTACAAGAAAATCTAAGTGTAAGATTTGTAATTATATCAGTGCTCATAAAAGTGAGCATAGTATCACTAATATTTCTTAGGGGAATTGAGGGAATGAGATAGGATTTCCAGAGCGCAGGATGGCCTCTGAGTTCATCCCAGAACAGAGGATGACCTTGACCACCTCACTCATGAGGTCTCCATTATGTGCAAAACCCTAACACTACCTCATGAGTATTGGGATTACAAGTGTGAATTAACACACATAAGTCTAACATTAACTTTCACAGTTCACTCTTGATACACAAAATCACAATGGCTAAATTAAGAGCCTTTAAATTGATATAAATTCAATCAGAGGTAAGTCTGTGATAAGTCTTCATTTTTACTCTGGAAGACTGAAAATATTCTAGAATGAAATTTTGATTATCATGTACAATGTAGTACGAATGTGTGTGTTGGGGGTGACGACTGTGTTCTCACTTAGCTTTAGATACAAACTACGAAATACCCCCATTTAATTCTCTTCTCCTTTCCTGTAAGTTCACATTTCCAAAAGCAAAAGGGCAAAGAAACTGGAAGTGACACTATATGGCAAGTCAGACAGTGGACAAGACGCTTGCCATGCAAATGAGAGAGGACCTAAGTTCAGAACCCCAGAATCCATGTAAAAGCCGGACACTGAGTGAGCACCTGCAATCCAGCACTCCCACAAGGCAATAGGAGGCAAAGCCAAGAGAATCCCACAAGCCTGAACAGCAGTTAATCTGGCAGATGCCACAAAAAACCAAGAACCTCAAGACAGAACCAACACCCAGGGCCACCCTCTTACCTCTACATGTGCACTGTGTCACATAAGCACGCTCACATTCACACAAATGCAAACACACACTCACACATAGTCACTTATTCAATAAACCAATCAACTTTTCTAAGTTTTAAAATGTGTGAGTAAATAGTTACTTCTATTCTATTTTTCAGTTACTTCAGATGCTAATGGGTGCACATTATTACTTTAAACTACATAAAATTATAAACTGCCAGCAGGAGAGATGGCTCAGAGGTTAAGAGCACTGGCTGTTCTTCCAGAGGTCCTGAGTTCAATTCCAGCAACCACATGGTGGCTCATAACCATGTATATTGAGATCTGGTGCCCTCTTCTGGCATGCAAGTGTACATGCAGACATACATGCAATAAAGAACACTGTATACATAATAAAATATTTGTAATAAATTATAAACTGTCCATCCTTTAGGTTGTGTTTAAACTCTTACAGACATACAATTTTAAAGACAAAGCAAACCACTGTAAATACAAAAATAAAAATAACCAACAGAAAGTAAGTCCTTTGTACATACTCAAACAAACAAATCCTCAATATTTTAATGAGAATGAAATTTTATTTGGAGTTTCCAAAACTGCACCTTGCTGGACTGTATTTGTGGAGCAGTTCTTACCAGTATTCTTAAACACCACGTGAGTTGGCCTGTCCTTCATTAGAAGATCCAAAGGTGACAATCCTTCTTTATCTTGTATATACAAACTAACGCCATGCTAAGAAAATAAAAGTACATATTATCAATTTACTCCAAATCAGTAACTTTATTCTTAAATATCAAAATCAAATGATCAACCACATAAGCACACTGAAAACAGAAAAATAACCATCTAATAATCATCTCATGTCCACATACATTTTTCTCTTGTATACAAAAGAACTAAAAAATATCAAATGCTCAATTATTGGTAGAACAAGAAAAGAAATAACATTTTAAAATTTTGTTTTTGTTTTGTGTGTATGTGTGTGTATACGTGTATGCACGCACATGTGTATAAAAATGCCCACTGACACCAGAAGTGGACATGAGATCCCCTAGAGTTGAAATTACAGCTACTTGCTAGCCACCCAATGTGAACATGAACTCTCATCCCCTGAAGAGCAGCAAGCACTCTTTACTGCTGAGCTTTTCTCTAGCCCCAAAGTAACATTTTAAATCAAAGTGAAGTTGATAAAACAGTTTTTCAAGGTAAACTCTTCTGCACTAGAAGATGCCAAGTCTCCATATGTGGCACTACTGGGAGGTAGAAGAATATTTTGCAGGTAGGGCCAAAGGATGGTCTCCCAACACTGGTCCTACACAATAGAAGGCACTACAGAATGTTGTTTTTTTCCTCTTTGTTGCTTGGTAAATACCACAAGCTGAGTAGAGTACCCCACCACAGGTTCCTGGCCTAGATGTATTGTGCTACCACAGACCCAAAGCAATGGGACCAAAGAGTAATGGTTTGAAACCCCAGAAAGAGAAACAAAATAAAATTTCTTCATCATCAGTTAATTTACCTCAAGTATTTTGTTACAAAAACTTCAAACAAACCAGATGAGGTAAATCTGATTGCCTAGAATAACTGACATCTGTGTACATGTAATAAAGCACATTTACAGATACACTACCTTTTTATAGTCATATTTCATGTCTATAAATGTAAGGGTTGCAAAGATTTAGAACAATGGCAGCAGTAGTCAGGGTTTGTCTCCTGATGTGATCATCAGTGCCCTTTCTCTTTCATCTCACCTGCCCTGATCTTAAAGGATTAATAAAGGCAGAATAAGGGGCATAATATTCCAAACTATAAACACCACAAATGGGAATTCAGTAACTCAGATCCCTGAAGTTTAGAGTGGATGTATTCCTACTAGACTTTACTTATCACATATATGTGCATCATCCCAAGTGGCCACTCAACAGAACACAAGACTCTGGACTCCTGTTCTCTAGAGCTCCCTCACAGACTTCTGTGCTTCCTACTGCATTTATCTTGAATACTACTGCTACGTATGTTGAGCATAGTATATGGTGTGAGATTACCTACACCTACACATACTGTATCAAATGGCAATGTATGTAAAAATTTTTTCAATTGTTAATTGCTGTGCTGGCAGAGCCAAGTGCTATAAGGATATTTGGCATAGTCATTTCTATGACTCATTACCTGCTTTTTATATGTAAGTGCTTGTCCTTCCTTGACTGCCCAAAAGATGATTCTCTGAGATTATCATGTTAAAAAGCAAGCTGCTTTGGTGAAGGTCACATAGCCCTCAATGCTAAAAGGTAACACAGAGAGATGGACTGGACATTGTCCTGCTGCTAATTGGTTCAGACTGGATGAGTGAGGAGTGTGACTTTTTGCAGAATGAAAACTGGCAGCTAGAGCTGGGGCAAGATAACCAGGCAGATGGACAAAGGCAGGAGACAGAAGCAGAGACTGCAATGGAACAGAGAGGAAAAGAGAGAGAGCCAAGTGACAGGGACACAATGGCAAGGAAGTCAGGGTAAGTTTAGAAGACTAGCTGAGGGACTGCCCCAGAAAAAAAGCCAACAGTCTTATACTGTACAGATGTCTCCTTGTCTTCATTATTAAACTTCAAGCGTGTCCTCTAAGAAGACACTGCATTATCATGCCACTTATTTAAGATCAATTCTCACTGTATATATCCCCCAAACGTATAATTTGCAAAATAGCATTTAACTCTATAGCAGGCTTAAGAGCCTAAGTATTTCATTGTGGGGAGTTTCAAGACAGACCTTATGGAGGCCCATAAGGAATGGAGAGTGAGGTGTCAGTGGCTCCTACGGCTCCTCAAACTATCCTGACCCACTGCACACAGTGCTGATCTACTACGGACTCCTAGACACTAGGGAAGTCTTAAAATGGATCCAAGGCTAGGGTGGTGACTGCTTCCCCCTTCTTTATGGAAGTCTCTTGAGGTGACCTTGCCCCTCACATTTCCTTACAGTCACACCAACCTTACTGTTTGCTATTGGTGCTCCAGGCTAGCTAGCATGGGATGGTCTAGTTGACCTTTCAATCATATAAAGGCTATACACTGCACAATAAAGTTAGATCTGCACCTCAAGTCTGGTCTCCAGAGTCTAATTCCTGGGATTCTGTGTGGGCTATTGCCACTCATCCATCCCCCTTCCCCTGTTTCCTGACCCTACATTTCATGATGGTCTTCTTCAGTTAATATATGGAATTTATACATCTTTTCATTACAGAACACTAATGCTACTGTAAACACTCACGTCTGTTTTCCTTTTGACTATATAGTCCTAAAACAGTATCAGGTAAAAATTATCATTCCTGGGGTTCAGAGGAAGATAAAATTTCAGATCAACTCTAATCAACTTATATTCCATACTAGTTTGAAAAAATGGTTTTGTTTACAGGTCTATGGTCACTTGGATATCCTGGCTATCTCTTCTATGGGTGTCTGACATCCTCTTAAGATCTTTTTGCTTATGTTACTACTGATGGTCTCCATTATGTGCAAAACCCTAACACTACAATATTTTTAAAGCACTTTCCTATTTACATTTAATTATTCGATTTTGCCTATTTCCCCATACTAATATAAAAACTCAGTCAAAACCAGAGCCCAGTCATGTTCACTGTGATGTCTGTAATGCACCGATCGATCACTCTATAGCCTGTATCATATACTCAAAAGATACTTGTTCTAAATACTTTTTGCAGTTAATGTTTATTTCAACCCATGCAACTTTGGGATTCTATTACGTTTTCACAACAATAAGAAAAATTGAAGCAAGTTCTTCCAGACCAGTGAGTAAATAGCAGTATAAAAATACAACGGTAGTAGGTGTAGTGACTCTTGACTGTAATCCTAGCTAGGCAGAAGGATCATAAGTGTGAACTAGGCTTGGAAAAGATCCAGTCTCAAAGTTTAAGAAAGACTACGTATAGTTCAGCCATGGAGTTCTTACCTACCATGTGTGAGGCCCTAGGCTCACTCCAATATTACAAATGAAAAACAATTTAAAGTACACTGCAACAGATACAGCAAAATCCCATAAACATAAAAAGCCCTTGGCATTCCATCTCATCATGGGATAAAGCTATCAGAGCAATGATACTTAAAATTTCTATCTCTACTGTAGCTTTATGTAGGCAAATATTCTATGCCAAGGTCTTCTGTATTTGGCAATCAAGGACTGACAGTATGGACAGTATGGGTGCATATTTATTGATCAATTTATTTTGGCATTTGATGTAAAAATTCTGTAGCTCAGACATTTTATCAGATGCAAATTCACTGAATCTGCATTTGTGATTATAGTCTTGTGTAGGGGTTAGATAAATTAGATTTAGAAAATATATAGGAGTTTCTGATACTGTCTCTTAATTCAGGGCCTGAAGAGCATTATCAGCATGAAGTCAGGAAAGACTTAATAGACTGAAAAACAAGGTTGAAGTCAGGAAAAACAGTAAAGACTCAATAGACTTGAAGAAACAAAGTATCTGGCCTGACATTGTTTTCAGCTGCTAAGTGGGCAGAGTCCAAATTAAGCTGAAACAGAGTTCCTCCTATTTAAGGACAGTGCATGGAGCCCAGAAAGAGAAGAGGCCCCTGATGCTAGAGAGCTCCAAGAGTCCTGCTGAAAAAAGGGCTGGCCATCATTTGATGACCAGATTTCCCTGAAGCAGAAAGAAGCCGGTGAGCAAAGAAAGCCTGAGCAAGACACCAAAAGGCCAAGGACTGGACCCTGTGGCTCAGCTTTTGCCTGGAGGGGTTTGATCTGTCGGATCAGTGGCCTAGGGGAAACTGTGCCTGGCTTTAAGGACTGAGGCAGAGCAGCTGAGTTCCTGATTCAAAAGAAGTAAGTTGGCCTGCAGGCGGCTGGGGTCTCCCACGGAGAAGAAAGCATGAAGCCTTATTTAAGGTGAGACTGCAATAACCAACTTACCCTGATGAACCTGCATCTGAGAGATCCAGAAAAAGGACTGCTAAGTGCGTTAAAGAATCTACAACAAAGACTGTGTTCCTGACGACTGAGGACCTGCCCCAGAGACTGTATCATTCTAAAAGGTTATGAAAGTAGTTGTTATAATTATCAATAGGTTTAGTGGACAGGTTAAAGGGGTTGTAGGAATTTATAGGATTAATAGTTAAGAAATTGTTGGTGTTTGTTATAATTGAATTTAGTAATAAATAAGTGTTAAATAATAATTTAAAAGTTCGGTTACAGTCTTGTTGTGGGTGAGTAACACCTGAAGTACTCTGGTGTACCTCAGGGAACTGACATGAAGCCCCTCCATGCAGGACTAGTCTGGCACCCCTTTCCAATGAAAGGAGAATCGCACCATCAAAGGAAAGGACATGCTGAGCAGGTATCTTACAACAGGAGAATACTGAACAGTTTTGGAAGAATTTTTTGGTAGAAAAGTTGTAGCAGTGAACTTCACTCACTGTTAGTTATATCAGTGGCCAATAAGGCTGATAATAAGACAGTCAAGCAAGGGGCAAGGTAGCCTGTAAGGGAAGTTAGATTAATATAAATTAGAATTAGTGACTATCCAGGAGCTTCTGATACAGTCTCTTAAAAGAGGACATTGAAGATGATCAGCCTGGCACCTGTGGGCACTTGGCATGGCAGCATTTGGACTAAAAACAAGGTTCCTGGCTTGACATTGTTTTCAGCTGCTAATACCCTTATGAAGATGGCAGAGCCCAGATTAGGCTAAAGCCAGGTGAAACAAGGAGAAACCCTATTTAAGAATGAAGTGGGTGGAGCCCGAGAGTTCCCACACTAGAGATGATAAGATGCAAGGCAGCTTGTATCATCTGATGGAGAAAGTGATGGCGGACTGAAAAGCTGATCTCAAACAAAGTTGAAAAATTACGGCCAGCTCTCCCTGAGGCAGAAACCTGGTGAGTAGAAAAGGCCTCAGCAAAGCAGCAAAAGGCCAAGGACTAAACCCTGTGGCACAGTTTTCGCCTGGAGGGGTTCAACCAGTTCAAACAGTGGCCTGAATGGAACTGTGGCCAGTCTCAAAGACTGAGGAAGAGCAGCTGAGTGGCTAATACAAACTGAATAAGTTGGCATATGGACAGCTGAGGCCTTCCAGAGAGAAGAAAGACTCAGGCCTCATTTAAGGTGAGGTTGCCATAGCCAACTTACCTTAAAGGACCTATGTCTAAGATATTCCGAAAAAAGACTGTTGACTAAGTGCCTTAAAGGATCTACTCCTGAGGTGTTCCTGACAACTGAGGACCTGCCCCAAAGACTGTATCCTTCTAAAAGGTTGGGATTAGTTGTTAGATAATAGTTGTTATAGTTAATAATAGTTTTAGTTGTTAGGTAATAAGTGTTATTGTCATTCTTAGGGCTAGTAGTTAGATAATTGTTTATATTTGTTATAAGTGCCTATAGTTATTAATAAATATATATTGGATAATTAAAAGTTTCCTCTTCAGTGGCCAAATCAGAATGTCCTAGCTTCTCATAGCCAATACACACTCACACCACCATGAAAGTCTAAAGCAGGCAAAGTCCAAAATCCAGGCCACATCATAAATACTTCAAACTGAAGCCCTAAATACAGGACCATGATGACCACCCTTTCAGAGAGAAGAAAACCTAAAAACCCTCAGAAGCTCAACAGAATTGGCAGTGACCCCATATTCCAGGCAAGGTGTCAGAGGTGAGAAAGGGTTAAGACTGGAGCCAAATGATGCTTTAACTCCTTAGCTTTCCCTATATGGTGAAAGAAGGGATTATTGATGCACCTTACAGAAGGGGGGTGGGGGACATGAGGAAGAACAATTACCATCCCTTTTGTAGATACAATCGAGGTCCTGTTTGGAAATTTATCCAAGATGACTCAGTAAGTGGGGCACTTTGACAATTTAGCTACAGAAAAAGGATACTGTACTACCAGTATACAATACAAATTATCTTGAGTATATAGTACTCATCAAAAATCAAAAAGATGAAAATACTAATGATAAGATTCCTAATTTAGCTAAGGTGGCTTGAGGACAGAAAGACTTGGTTTGTGTTTTCTGGGCCTGCACAAACTTGAAAAAAATGCCTATAAAGAAAAGTTCTGTATTTAAACAGCATGGCTCAGTATTCATTAGTGCAATGACACTGGGCATTTCTCAAAACACTTCATGATTTGGCTATTCACATAAGAAACCCAGTTGGAATCTACAGAGTGAGAAATTTCATATAAATTAAGCTGATTTTAATTATCAAATTTTAAAAATCAAAACATTTTATTTTAGTCAAACAAAAAGTGTACATATTATTCAAAACCATCATTCCTACCCCTAACTGATGTTCAACACCCAGTACCCTTGTAAAGTAGTCAATGGTAATTTACAAGTCTTCTTTTAAGTACTTGAAGAGAAGATGTTATTTTTTTCCCCAGTGGAATTACATTATTTCAGTATAAGCAAGCAGAAGCCTAACATAAAAGGAGAGAAAGACTAGAGACCCGACCAGTCAAAGACACTAATTAATATCTTATTGGGCTTTTCACACTCTACCCATGCCACCAAAACCGCTCTCTAAGCCTCTCTGGGGTGAGGTATGGGGTGAGCAGGGTACTAGAGGTGGAAACTGAGTCATGAGAATATTAGGCAAGTACTCTGATCCTGAGCTACATCTCCACACTGAACCTCTCTGGTTTTACGTGCTGCCCAATTCATAAATCATTCTTTGTTCAAATAAATTCTGTTCAACGTTCCCCCCCACCCCGTATCATACAGTGCACATAACATAAAATTAAACAATAGTTCATTATATATTGTAAGCTTTAATGTACATTTGACATAAAATATGTAAATAAGATAATGAGATTTTAAATCTAAAGATGAGTTATAAAAGCATCAAACAAACATAAACCTCTTAGAAAATGCCACATGAAATAGATTAAGAAAAGCACATGCCTAAAGTCCAGCCAGGGAAGCAGATCAATGCCTTGCTGAGCCATCATCAGAGAAGCTTCCTCCTGCAGCAGATGGGACAAATACAGAGACCCACAGCCAGACTGTGCAGAGTGACAAACCTTAGAACATCTGCCCTAAACAGGATGTCTCCAACAAATCCCTCTGCTCAGGATTCAGGGAACCCCTCAGAAAAGGAGGCAGAAAGAGTGTAAGAGGCAGAAGGGACAGAGTACACAAATAAAATAAGGCCTTCTAAACACAACAAGCCCAAAGCACACATGAACTCACAGAGACTGAGGCAGCATCCACGGGGCCTGCACGGGTGTGCACCAGATGGGGTCTGAGAGCTGAAAGGAGAAGTGGATACACACTGCCATCTCTAACCTAGACACTATTTCCTACTCACAGCAACCTGAAAATTACAATTTAGTTTTCTCTGAGGGAGACTCACTGGGGAAACAAACTAGTCTTAAGGGCACTACATGCTCAGCAGTAGATGACCAACAGAAAATGAACTCAGCAGCTTCACTGGAGGACCGTCATCTCATTATGTCATATTTGGCCTTTTTTTAATTTTTACTTTATTTTTATCTGTTTTATTTATATTTGTATGTATATACTTTTCTATATTTTTAACCCTATAGTTTTTTTGTGTATATGTTATGGATTCCAGTTTAGTGTTTTTATAGGATTCCTAAGTGTGCAAATCAGTAGGTCTGTTTCTTGTGTCTTTTCTTGGACTCTTTTCCTTCTGTTTGTTTGTTTTGTCCAACTCCAATGTGTTAATTTTTGTTTTATCTTATTTTATTTTATTATTATCCCAGATAAGCCTGTTTGTTTTCTTTTTTTTTTCTTCTGTTTTTTTCCAAGACAGGTCTCACTATATAGCCCTGGCTGGCCTGGAATTCACAACGCTGACCAGGCTGGCCTCGAACTCACAGAAATTCGCCTGCCTCTGCCTCCCAAGTGCTGGGATTAAAGGTGTGGCTTGTTTGTTTCCTAATGAGAGACAGAAAGGGAATGGATATGGATGAGAGGGGAGGTGGGAAGGAGGCAGGATGAGTAGAGGGAGGGGAAACCATAATCTGGATATGTAATATGAGAAAAAAAATCTTTTTCAATAAAAGGAAAGAAAGAAAAGCACATACCTAAATAAGAGTTTTAAATAAACTAATGATACTTACCTTCAACAGAGACCAAACACAATCAATGTGTCCATAAAAAATGCTTCTGTGTAATGCTGTCCAGCCTGACTCCTTGTCTTTCACCAGCAAATCCACTCCTTTCTCAATAAGCCAATCTAATACTCCTTTCTTCCCACAAGAGGAAACCAGGTGGAGGGCATTCCTGCCAAAGGCATCCTTGACAGCTGCAGCATTGTAACAGTGACTGGAGAGGAAGGTCTTGATCTGGTTCTCGCTGCCCTTTGTTACCACAGAAAGGACATCCAAAGCATGCTTCAGGGATCTGCATTTCGATGTGCAGTCAGGAGTGGCAGAATCCATCCTAACTGCTTTTATATTGCTTACTCCTTCAGAACAGTCACTGAAGTAAATTTTAAAAATGAAAAAGCCAGGACGCAAAGATACTATTCAGGAAGAATTATCGAGAAGACCCTTTGGGGGTTTAATTTAAACAGTCACAACAATTATATAAAACTATGTATCTCTGTATAATCTTTTGGCACTTAAATCAAAAATTTATAAATAGTCCTATAAAGTTCATATCAAATGCAAGTTATTCATTTAAAAAAAATCCCAGTTTATAAATTATTCTTGGAGTCAAGCACCAAGGGGGAGTGAGGAGGGGAACTCCCCCTCCACACTGTCTGAGCCTTTCAAATATCCATAATTGCGAGGGTGCCCTGTAGGGAAACAAAATAAAAGTAAAATTAGAAATCTAACTCTCTTGAAATACTTGCCAATATAAGTAATTCCACATCTAAATGCCTTTACTTCATTAAAAAAAAAAAAGCTACCAGCTTTTCATGTTGTCCTCTTTCCTTCCAGAATCTTCATTATCTCCTGTTTTTTTACACTCCACAAGCTATGTCCTCAGAAGCTATAAACACATTCAAATCTATTATCTTCAAGAGAATTCTCTTCCAAATGGCCACCATTTAAAACTACATCATAACCATTATCAAAACAATCAACACTTCACCCCATTACTGCATGGTAGGCAATGTGTCTTCTCACCCGAAAGGTCCCTTTTACAGGGGAAATAATTAAACTAAGGGTATCAGAACAACTAGACTGCAAAGCAACTGTAAAGAAATATTTTGACACTTTATACCTATATTAATATAAATTCTAGATGGCTCAGAGACAAAGATAAAAAAGTGAAGCCATGAAAACATAAGATTTTTTTTATAATCACCATGTACAAAATGTATGATCTGAAATCTCAAAGTATAAAATGATAATGAGATTCAATAACTCTTAAAGTTATATAAAACTTGTAGGCATAATGTTATTGTGTAATTCAAATGCTGATTTCTGTATCCCCAATATCTGGTTGCAGTCTTTGCTCTTAGAATATTATGTCTCAATGTTGTGTAAACACTGCTCCCCAATTGTTCCCTGATATGCCAATAAAGCAGCTTACAGCCAATCACTGAGCAGGGAAGAAAATGGGGCTGAATGTCCTGCCCTGCAGGGAAAGAGGAGTTAGAGGAGAAAGTAGGGGATTCAGCCACAGGAGAGGTCCAGGAGACATCAAGAGAGAGCCAGCTGAAGCAGGAAAGCCACAAAGTGCAAGTATTTCTGGGATTTACACTAGGAAGAACCCATATTAGTTTAGGGGGTTAAGAATAGAGTAATAGCTGCTCAATTCTTGTGATGTGAAGCTTGTTTAACAAATAATGTAAGAGTCTCAATTATTTGGGTGATAGCTGGGTAAAGAGAATCGAAAAACAAATATAATTATTTAAAGTTACACTAACAAAAACTTTTAAAGACAAAAGAAGGAAAATCTTGCCTACTACATAGTGTGTAAACCTTTCCTTACTATCTGATCTTTGTGAACTAAAAAAAAGCAGTTACAAGACACTTTAGAGACAGGAATGAGTTCACTATGTGTATAGGGAATAATATATCTATATATATTATTATATCATATGATATAAATATAGAAGAGTCCAAATATGTTATTTTTGACACCCACTTGAAATCACATCATAGTCAGAAGTTAATATCTAACTAGTTTTCTGATACTGACCATTATGATTCACTTTATAGAAATTAGAGCAATGAACTACTTGATTTCTAGTTCTTTCTAACTCAAGGTCTGTTTCTGAAAACCTATACAGTTTTAAACTGAACACAATCTCACAAAAGCAAACAAACAAACAAAAACAAAGACAAAAATTAAAAAACAAAAAACCCACCCACTTCAAAATGTTAATTTGAAGAATTTGAGAAAGAAAAGAATAAAAAGTCTTTGGCATTTAATGGGCACAAAGAAAAGGAACCTCAAGTAGTTTAAAATGCTAAAACTAAAAAACAATATATAGAAAGTATTCAAATCATTCATTTTACTCTTTTGAGCTCTAAAGCCCACACTACTCAGGCTTCTTCCTATCAGGATGGTTAGGTGTTAAACAAACAGCCTTTTGTGCTTGAAGTAGACAATTCAGTTATATTTATAATACTAAAATGGCAGGGTAAGATGATAATGAAAGGCTTCTGGCTTTGGCTGACAGGGTAAGAAAAAAAGAGGAAGGCTAAATACTTTGGAAATCAGAAAATTTAATATTAGATATATCATTATATACATATATATAGCAAGGTATACTGGTTTGAATGAGAATGGCCCATAGGTTCATATTTTTTAATACTTGGTCCCCAGTTGGTGGAACCATTTTGGGAAAGAATATGAGGTGTGGCCTTGGAGAAAACATATCACTGGGGCCAGTTTTGAAGTTTCAAGACTCTAGCCATTCCCATTGTCTCTTTGCCTCCTACTTGCAGGTACAGATGTACGCTCTCAGCTGTTCCTGTCACCATGTTTTAGTTCTGCCATGATCATGGACTCTAACCTTCTGAAACCATAGCCCCAAATAAACTCTTTCTTTTGCAAGTTGTGTTGGTCATGGTGTCTTACTAAAGCAGTAAAACGAAACTAAGAGAAGCCTAAACCAATAAACAAATTATGAATAAAATTTTGTCTTATAGATGACAGATACAAAATGCTGAAGAGAAACTGAGCAAAGTATAGTTAGCTAGCTTAGCTACTGGCAATGGTTCAACCCCAACTATTGTTCCACCACAAACATTTTAGCAGTCAACAATGAGTCCTGAACAATGGTTCATAGGTCTTATATTCATTCAAAGTTAAGAGTATAATTATTTTTTAAAAACTAATCACCTACTCCCCTAATATCTAATATATCCCAACCCTCTTACCCCCCCCCAAAAAAAAGTTTCACATGTTAAAAGCAGCTTTAGGTATTAGTGGAGAAAAGTAATCTACAGCCTTATCTAACCATGAACCCTGTGAAATACAAAACCACCCTGACAAGACATGCTCACTGATGTAATAGTGTCACAAATGTCACAGAGTAAACACCCACTGATTGGACTTAAGGCTTATTCCATAAGACAGAACACACACCTAGCACCATTAAGGGGGCCAAGAACACATGATTGGGTAGGTCACAGTCTCTAGAAGAGAATCTACAACTATTATTCTGCTAAATGAGTATAGTATTTAACCAACTTCTAAGAACTTTTCATTTTAACCACAGATTAATGCATCCCTCAACCCTCATCAGAGAAGCTTCTTTTAGCAGAAGATATTGATTAACACAGAGACCCACAACTGGTCAGCAAGCAGACTAAGAGAATGTGGATGTCTATATCATGCCCCATCCTCCCAAGGCCCAGGGATCATTGTGGAAGAGGGGCTAAAAAATAATTTAAGAGCCAAGGGTAGTTTACAGCAAAACTGTTTTTCTCGACACAACAAGATTGCACACATATGAACTCACAACCACTCTGAGTGCATGCACAAGATCTGGAAAAGACAAGCCAGACAAAATCCTAGCATGGGGCAGGGGGTAATCACAAAGTCACTTCCCTAGCTGAGAAGCTACCTAAAAATGGGAGAGAGAGAGAGAGAGAGAGAGAGAGAGAGAGAGAGAGAGTCAGTTTTCATCAGGGGTGTGGCTCCTGAGAGGCTACCAAAGCTCCAGAAGATGACCCTACACCCATGCACATACTGGCTGCATTAAGAGGTCTAAGTGGGCTTTGTTTTTGTTTTTTAAAGAACATATTAAAGCTGGAGGGGAATGTAGTAGAAAGGACAGGAGAAATTGGAGGGGAAGAAATGGGGAGTGGGTTTAATAAAATTACACTATATACTATAAGAAAGTCTTAAGAAAAAAATATCCTGGAAGCCCAGGTAGACTTTCAGATAGGCATACATATTTGTAGTGGAATGAATGATAATGTACCCCAAAGGTTCCTATGTTTGAAGCTTGGTAGCCAGTTAGTTGAACTGTTTGGGAAGGTCTGGGAAGTGTGGCTGTGTGTAGGTGTGACCTTGTTAGAGATGTGTCACTGGGGTGGACTTTGAAGTCTCAAAATCCCCCATCAGGCCCAGTCTCAGTCTCAGTGTCTCTGCCTCTCTTTCTATGTCTCTGAGTCTCTTCGATCAGATGTGAGCTCTCAGCTACTGCTCAGCACCATGCCTGCCTGCTTGCCTGTCTGCTGTCATGCTCCCTGTCAAAATGAGCACAGATAAACCCTCCAAAACTGTAAGCAACCCAATAACTAAATATTTTCTTCTATAAGTTCCTTTGGTCATGGTGTTTCGTCAGAGCAATAGAACACTAAGACTGTATTATGAAGCACCCAAAGCTCAGATTCTGAATTCAGAATACCTGAGGTAGTCACCCAAGTACATAACTACTGAGCTAGTAGGTTTTCAACCCAGCACGTGGCTCGTGAGTCTTCATTGGTAAAGTCAAACGATTGGAATATTTTAGTTTTGGGTTATTTTTTTGTCTTGTTTTGTTTTGTTTTGTTTTTCTAACAACAGCAAATAAGTCAAAAAGAAAAAAACATCAATACTATATTAGGGCTCTTTCTATTTGAAATGCTTTTCATTCACATCTTTAAAAGGCTACTTCTCAGTGCTTATAAGCATAACACCTACCATCTTTTGCAGTTTCATATGGACACATATGTACAGAACTTTATCTAAATTAACTATGTCTCCTTTCAACTCCATTATTGCCCTTATATATATGACTCCTTTCACCTTATATGAGGAAACAAGTAGCTTGCCTAAAAATTATACAATGAGATACCTAGGCATGCTCTAGATACCACTTGTCAATCAAATGGCTCAATCAAAAGAGGAATCTCAATAGGATATAATATAGTGTAGTCAAGAAAAACTGTCATTTGTGGTCGTAAGAATTGGGTTGCTACACCTAAGCCCATGGAAAGGCAACTTGAGCTCTCTGTTCCTCCATTTCTTTGTGAACTAATGACAATAACCTCCCTTGGACATATATGTCTTGCTCACATGTAAGGATTTTAAGCTCCTTACAGTAAGGGAGAGAGAAGAATGTTATACTTTATAATTTTCATATTATACTTCTTCATAATTTTCATAATCAGTAAGCAGGATTATTGTTTACTGGGCTCTTTAAAACAAAAACACCTTCCCTGTACACTTGTTTCTGTGCTAATTTAAATGTTATGAGCTACAGATTATTAGTCATAATCAAAGAGAAGTTGCTATAAGCCCTAAAAACATTTTTTAAAAAATAAACATGTTAGGACATTAAGTAATTTAGCACTAGCAATAGTGCATTCTAATGTTTTTTTTTCAAATATTCTCTGTGTACAAGACCTAGAAACTTAGTTTCATATAATACCTATCTCATTTTCATAAAGGAAAATTTGCCCAAAACTTAGGGAGTGGGTATAGTACCTCTGGATGAGGCAATGAATTATTTCCCTATGATAAGAAACTAGTTTGTGTCATTGGAAGTAACAAATTATAATGATGTCCTTTAATAAGTTTACTCATTCTCTCTAGAATTTTATAATCCAGAAGCATCTTGAAAGTTAAAAATGAAATCATCACACAAAACAGCATACTGAAAGCCCTTCAAGCAAGTTTCACTAAAAACGAAAATCAACATATCCAATTAATTTTTTAAAGCTTCGATGTGACTAAAATTTTGCAAAAACTCTTTTAGAAAACACGTTAAAAAAAAGTTCTGTCCTCACTTAAACAATAAAAACAAATGAAGTAATTCAATAGAGAAGTGAGGAACTGACCAAAAAAAAAAAAAAATGCTTGTGACTTTTCATATTAAGCAGGTAGCCACGCTATCTACTGGGGAGGAAAAAAGCACCACCCTTTCAGTATTTCTGACGAACTTCTACTTCAAATGTCCTACTTCGAGGCAAAAGAAAACAGGTGCTACTGAACTTCTGCTCCTTGAAAAATAGTCCCTCTGGCTAACACAACACATGTTTTATGACGACGTTAGATAAGAGTCAAAGATGGCTTAAGTCTGGGTTGGCCATTTCCCCACTGAACTAAAATTGGCTTGCAACCTGATAGCTAAGAACAAAAGGCCCCTCTGTCCTGTCTCTGCAGAACAGACCCCAGACCTTTTTTCACCCAGCAGCAATGTACACGTAAGACCTGTTTCTGCAAACTCAGCAAGGCCCACGTGAACTCAAAACTTTGTAAACTCCACCATAGGTTTAAGGGACAAGGGCGCCTCTAGTAAGGGCTCCAAGGGAAGTGACAGCAGACAACCCTCGGAACCAGAAATACAACGTCGCCGGAGGGCGTGTCAGGCAACTTGGCGACGTAGTACTTGGCCGGACAAGGCCATTCATTAGCTGGAAGGGACTGAGGGGCTGCGCTCCAGGGCCACCCGCCAGCGCCACGCGGCGCGAGGCTCGACTGCCGCGCCTCCGCAATTCCCTTCCCCGGGACCCGCTCTCCCGCCGGGCTGCCAGGAAGCTGTCGCCCCGGCCCTCACCAGTCGCTAGATGAAGGTGCGCCGGCGGTCTCCGCGGGAAAGGCGCGCGGCCGCACAGGGATTCATCCTCAGTGAAGGCGACAGGGGACAACGGAGGGGGCCAGGAGCCGAGATGCCCGAGTCAGCTCCGGAGGCGGCTACAGTGTCAGCCGCGAATGTCGGCGCCGGGACGGGGTTCGGGAAACCTGGGCTAGGGCGGACGGGACTCGGTAATAAGACGGGCGCCGATTGGCTGGAGTTCGTGTATGCCCCACCGTGATTGGTCGGGGACTGCCCACAAGGCCTAGCGTGGCAGCACCTCAGCTGTAGCTTTTCCCTGGAGTCCCAGAGGAACATGACCCTGCCGGCCTTGGAGCGGTAGACACTGGCAGCCGCCCTGGAGTCAGAACCATTAGTGTCCTTCTTGGTGTCATCCTAGATCAGTCGCCACGCAAGTAGAAACTCAGATGGGAGGTTAAGGCCGGGATGGAGGACACAAGGATCTGACTGGATGTCCAAGCACTCGCCACCACTCAGTGAAAGCATAATCATCTTAGAAAAGTTGCCTGCGGGGTCCCTAGTGGTGGGGTAACTGGAAAACCAGAGGTGTCCTCTCCCGACGCTCAACCCTGGTGCCCTGTCCCCCATCCACTCCCTTTTGTACCCGGATTGTCTTTGTGTCACTGCCCAGAAGATACCGTAGCTTTTCCAGATCCCCCACTCTGCCACCGTCTGCTGATTTGGGTCACATTCCTAGATGCCTGAAGCCAGGCTTGCAATAGGTTTTCTCCCTTTAACTCTAAAGGACATTTTAAAAGTTGTAAACTGTTAGGGGGGAAAAGCAAGCCAGTAATCAGTCCAGAATGAGAAACATACTGCTGCTGAAGTCTGATAGAGACGCGCCTTAGTAAACATGTGTTCAGGGAGGAGTAGCATGACTCAAAAAACAAAACAAAACAACACTAAGAGTCCGGAATTGGTTGAACCTCTGCCCTGTTTGTGTTACTGTGGGAGCCACTAGCACTAATCTATCAAACGGAGTTAAACTCGATGTCTTCTTATACTGGTTCAGCCTGATTGCCTGTTTTGTAGACTTTGTAAGAAAGTAAGTTGCTAGATCAAAGTAAAGGAGAAATGAAAACTGAGATCCAGCTCTCCTAGTACACGGACTTACTTTGCTTTCCTACTTCCTGCTTTGAGGAGTAACAAAAAACCACCCTGTAATGTATAATAAACAATGACTTGAAAAGAAGCTTGTATGAATAACACAAAGAAGCTCAGTGATCCAGAAGCTAATAATGTAAATGGATGTGTTAACTTGAGTTCACATCTTTTATCTGTCTCTTCCTTGTATCTGGCTAAGTCATTTAGGTTTTCTGAAGCCTTAATTTCCTCATCTGCAAAGTGGTAACAATGCATTTTGCTGTAGCAAAAATATATAGATAGACATATGGAGTATTTAGCAGAGTGCCAAGCACACAATAACACACACATACACACACACACACACACACACACACACAATGGCTAATTTTTATAAATAAAGTATGTCCTTAGCTGAATTGTTCTAAGTATCCATTCATCTAGAAGTTGCCATGTCTCAAACACTTGTAGACATTGGGGGTATAAAATGTTCATATAGCCATAATTGTATTCACAAGAATTAATTACAATTTTAACAAATATGTGAAAGGATATATTATAGATTTCATCTGACTTCCCAAAGAAATGACAACTAGGTAAAAAATAGAAAATAACTAGATGAAGCAAGAAAATAAAACAATCATGCCAAGGAATGTCTGTGAGTTGGGGGTGGGGAACAGCACTGGTCCTACCTCAGCAAGTAGCAAAGGAGAGAATATTAGAACACTACTTATACAAACTAAAAATTATTTGTCACCGTTGCCATGGTGCTGACCAAATTGAGAGATACTCTGCTTTAATGTTCTTGTCCATGGCACAAACACCATGCATTTTGTATTTTTAGACACTGTTGGGCCCAAAAGGAATGCTGGTAGATATCATAAACGCAGTGGTTTTAGGTGGCCATGTCAGTAAAGAAACTCCAAGCTAATGAAAACTTAACCTGAGACTGAAAACAAACTGTCCAAAGTTTACTTACCCCAAGGTGAAAATTAACCACATTATAGCAGAAAACAAATACCCCAGGTTATCTTTGAATGAGACAGAAAGACTCTGCTCCAATTCATCTTTTTTCTTTTTCTTCTCCCATCTCTTTTATTTTACGATATGTTTAGCAATATTTGTAACTTATTATATTTTCAAGGTTTTTTTCCTCTTCATGCTTCTCTCTAAACACGTTATGCTTTTTTTTTTTTGTCTCTGGTAATCTTTTCCTTTCTGATCCTCCTTTTCCTACTTGCTTTCTATGTTACTCCCTTTTTCCTTTCAAGTATACTTTTAGTAATTTTTTTATTTTATCTTATTAGTTGTAAAAGGTTATATTTATCTAGCTTTCTTTTTGAGCTTTCTCATTATTGAGAAATTCATATTCTTTTTTCTCTTGCTAACTGCTTGTTCATTTTTCTTTCCTTCCATAATATTCTTCTCTATTCCTCTTCTTTTTCCTTTCTTCATTTAACCTTGCTTCTCCAGTTTTCTAAGTCCTTGACTCCTTTATCTATTACATTATTAACCATAAGTAATTGTTTAATTCATACAAGACTCCACATTAGTTTTCCATTTTCTGTTTTGTGTCATTGGTGATATACTACTGAGACTTGATTGGTTTTGACGTATTTTTATTTGTAAAGTTTGGTGCTATTGCTGTTATAATAGTTTATCTTTTCCTCTCTGAGTGGTTCTAGGTATTCAGCACTCAGGATAAGGATTCTCAATAAGAAAATACTCAAATACCCCTAAAATGCATTGAGCGATATTCTAATGAAGAGATGTAAAAACTATAACACAAAACCACAAGAGACATGAAAAAGCACAGCAACATAACTCCCTTAGAATCTCCTGTGAGACTGTAATCCCTTGCCTGTGAATCTAAAGATACTGAAATAGGTACAATGTGAGCTGAAAGTCTTAAAATTTTACTAGTGAAGCCTATCAATGAACTTAAAGATGATGCAAACAAATGATGAACTCAATCTAGGACCTAAAGAAGAAAGTAAGGAGCACAGAGGGGAAAAAGTTCAGCAAAATGGATGAGAAAGAAATTTGGATTGAAAAAAGAAATGTTGAAGAATAATTTTCACCAATAGACTTAACCAAGTAGAAGGAAGAAATCAGAGATGGAGGAAAAGGTAGAGGATAGATTCAAACATTCAAACATCAATAAAAGTAAATAAATAAGTATGGCCACAACACTCAAGGGTTCTGGAATATAGTCAAGAGACCAGTCATAAGAATCTATGGAAAGAAGAGGGAACTGATATAAAAAATAAATATCTAAAAAATTATTCATTGAAATATCAGAGATTTTCCAATTCTAGAGAAAGAAATGGGCTCTCAAATGCAAGAATTATTTAGTATCCTGAGTAGATGACCAGAGAAGAACTTCTTCATGACATATTATAGTCATTCATGCTGAAAACAAAAGAAAAGAAACAATAGTGGTAAGAGGTAAACTCCTTAAGTCACCTACAAAAGCAAGCATATCAGAATCACACCTACTATCTGATGAAAAGCCTTAAAACTCAGAAAAAGAAATCATATATATCAAGACCTGAAAGGAAAAACTGTGAACCAAAATCAGTACATTCAGGAAAGTTCCTTTGAATTTGGTGGAGAAGTGAGGATGGATCAAGAAGACAAACACAAAATAAATTGGTTCTTGATCACCCATTTGCAAAGGATACTTATGGAAATACTATACACAGAGGAGGAAAATGGACTCAAGCACAAGACTAAACATGAAAGGAATAACTTAATGAAGGGCAAGAAGGAATCTATCATGCCCAACATCGTAAACCAGCACACTACTAATACAAATAGTATAGAGAGATGTCAGGGGAAGGGCAGAGAGACAATCATGGAATTAACCAGACAACCCAATAACAAAGTTACAGGATTTAGTTCACATCTCTCCATAATAAATTTAAATGTAAATGATCTCAACCCACCAATAAAAAGATGCAGATTAGCTCACTGGTTTAAAAACAAACAAACAAATAAACTAGTTTCAGCTATCTGCTGTCTCTAAGAAACATACCTCACTGGTAAAGACACCCTGAAATCTAAGTCAAAGGATAGAAATCAATGTAACAAGTATATGGAAGTTGAAGGTAAGCTGGGGTAACAATGCTGATATATGATGGAGTAAAATTTTTTAATTAGATATTTTTAAGGCCACTCTATATTAATAAAAGACACAATTCATCAAAGTCTAAATACCCATCTGTATACACAAAGGTAAATGTACCTCTCACCCCTCATCAAGAAAGTTTTGTTTTGCAGCATATGGAGACCATCACAGAGATTCACACCTAGTCAAAATGCAGAGAACAACTGACTATGGGGTGCTCATACACAACTAATACATCCAAAAACAACTCCTATTCCTGAGGCTCAGGGAATTTCACGGAAAAGGGAGGAAAGACATTAAAACCAGAGAACCAGGGCATCTACTACAAGATAGTGCCTTCTACATATGACAAGGAATTGCACCTTAACAACTATTGTATATAATGTATCTTAGTTAGGGTTGTTATTGCTGTGAAGAGACACCATGACCATACAGGAAAGCAAAAAAATTGGGACTGGCTTACAGTTCAGCAGTTTAATCCATTATTGTCATTGCAGGAAGCATGGCAGCATGCAGACAGACATGGTGCTAGAGAAGGAGCTGAGAGTTCTCCATCTTGATCCTCAGGCAGCAGGAAAGAGAATGCCACACTGAGCCTAGCTTGAGCATTTAAGATTTCAAAGGCTCTCCCCAGTAATCCATTTCTTCCAACAAAGCCACACCTACTCCAGCAAGCCCACATTTTCTAATAGTGCCACTCCCTATAGGCCTATGGAACCATTTTTCATTCAAACAACCACACCATGAAACATCAACAACACATTCACTTAAAGAAGACGTGCACAATCACAATGACAATACCAGTTTACATGTCAACATGATCAGAAAAGTTCACAAAGTCCTATCACTAGATGAAGAGCTACAAAGATTAATGACTATTAAGATAAGAATAATCACTCTTCTGTAGAGATGAGCCCCTAACAGATTATCTAATCCCAAGTGGTCAGTCCTAACAAGCCACACACACACACACACACACACACACACACACACACACACAAATAAAGTAGAGTAATGAGTTTGAGAGGAAGTAGGGAGAGGCATGGAAAGAGTAGGAGGAAGAAACTTTTGGGAAGAAATAATGCAAATCCAGTATTCATGTATGAAATTCTGAAAGAAAATTTTAAAAATAAAATAATAATAAACAAGAAATAATAACTGGAGTATATATGTCCCAAACATTGAGATTTCAAATGTCATAAAACAAATTCTAATAGACATAAAAGGCCTGTCGGCTCCTGAGACAATAGTAGATGATTTCCATACCTCAGTTTCATCTCTAGATAGGTCATCCAAAATGAATACTCAACAAAGAAACACTGGACTTAACTTACATCACCAATCAAATGAAGTCAACATATGCATATAGAATATTTCATCAAAAGATGGAGAATGCACATTTTTCTCAGCAGATCATTGATTCTCCTCTTAAATATACTACATTGTCAACCATAAAAAGGGTCTTAATGAATACAACGTAATTAGAAGGGTTCTTTTTTTATATAGTATCAGAACATAGTGCAATAAAAATAGAAATCAATGTCCAGAGAAATTTGAAAACCAGAGACAGTACAATGCCCTTTTGAACAGTTAGTGGGTCTTCTTAGTCCCTGGGAAGGGAGGATGTGAAAATTCTGAGGTCAAATGAAAATGAATATACAACTGTCATAGTTACTTTTCAATTGTAGTGATAGAATACCAGGACCAAGACTAGTTATAAAAGAAAGAGTTTAATCTGGGACTGCGGTTTCAGAAGGCTAGAGACCATGGTGGAAGAACAAAGGCATGGTGACATGAATAGCTGAGAGCTTACATCTTGATCTACAAGCAGAGTGTAGAGAGAAACAATGGGAATAATTTGAGTCTTTTGTAACCTCACTGCTCACCCTGCAGTGACACAGGTCCCCCAGTCCTCCATTAAGGGCACAACTCCCATTTTTTCCCCAAAGAGTTCCACCACCTAGGTACCAACTGTTCAAACATATTAGTGTATTGAGGCCATTCTCATTAAAAATAACTCATTAAAGCCACCACAACAATTTTCCAGATTATCCCAGACACATCTAAACAGTTCTAGGGGAAATGTTTATAACTATGGTTACAATAAAAACAAACAGAAACCCCACAGACATAAATCTTTACCTATTGATGTACTCAAGAAAAACAAAGGAGGCAAGGCAATTCCAAAGGCTGCAGATGGAAATAAATAATAAAGATCATGGCCGAAACTAATGAATGGAGACTATAATAATGATTATAAAGTTCAACCAGAGTTCATTTGAAAATAAAACATAAACAAGATAGAAAAACTCACCAAAGTTTAAAAAACAAAAATGAAGACCCAAATTAATAAAGTGGGAGATTAAAGAGGGGAGGTTATTACAATCCAGAGAATTGTTGGGGAGTATTTTGAAATTTAAATTCCAGGAAAACTCTAAAAATCAGCCTGATGGTGGTGCACCCCTTTAATCACAGCACTCAGGAGGCCCAGGCAGGCAGATTTCTGAGAGTGTGGGAACAGCCTGGTCTACAAAGCTAGTTCTAGGACAGCATACACAAAGAAACCCTATCTCAAAACAATAAAAACAAAAAACCAAAAAAAAAAAAAACTGGCAACAAACAAACTGGAAAATCTAGAAGAAACAAATTTCTAGTGCATATGACTCACCAAAACTAAATTAAAAGAAAATAAGCAACGTAAACAGATCAACAATAAACAAGATTTGACCTGCAATAAAAAATTTTAAAAACCTCCTTTTTTTTCCTTTTTTCTTTTTCTTTTTTAATTTTTTTTTTAATTTCTTCAAGTTACATCTCAATCACAATCCCCTCCCTACTCCCCCCTCTGGTAACATCATCCCACCCTCTTCCCTCTCACATTCCCCCATCTGCTTCCTTTTTTTTTTTTTTTTAAGTTTAAGGTTTATCTTTCTCCCTCCAACAGCTCCCCCTTACAGTCCAACAAATGGCTCTTTCTCTTATAACAACAAATACAATACAAAACAACAAAAATAATTAGGCCGTAATTATGAAAATTATAAGGCTTAGCATATATTCCCAATGTCCAGTCCATATGTATTTGGCAACTGACTTTAACATTCTACTATACATCCAATCTCCATGAGTTTAAAGTTCTATATCCCACTCAGCTTCCATCATAACTTACATCACCATCTTAAAAACATCTTCTCAGATCCAGAACACCCTCTTAATTCCTAAACAACTCAAAATTTAATTATGAGACTATAACTATCTAGTCTTCAACCACATCAGAGACCTGAGAAGGATAAATATAACTGATTATACAGGAAGTGCAGGGCCAGCAGCTTCCAAAACTAAAAAATGACAGACAACTGGCTGCCTGGACAGTTCTCAAACCTCCTAACAAACAAGAAATGAAGGATTCCTGTCAAGTTCCATCAAGCCTCTAAGAAAGGCTAATGCCAAAGCCCCTTAAATTGTCCCAGCAATGCTATCAGCATTACCCTGCACCCCAAATGGGACATATATACAACAGAAAAAGAAACATATAGACCAATTTATTTCATAATCATAGTCTCAAAAACTCTAAATAAAATTCTTATAAACTGAATTCAAGAACATAAGAAGACCCAATGCCATGATCTAGTTGCTTTCATTCCAGAGATGCAAGGACAATTTAACATAGAATTAATCAATGTAATACAGGCATTGACAAACACAAGTATTTCATTAGTGGCATTTGATGTAGAAAAGGCTTTTAACAAAGTTCAACAACTTCTAGTGATAAAATCTCTAAGACACTAAGAAGAAAAGAAACATATATTAATGTAATGAAGACTATATTTGACAAACATGGGGCCAACCTTCCACTGAGTGAGAGAAACCTGATCATTTCCTTTAAAATCAGGAATGAGACAATTGTGTTGGCATAGTTAATTTTTGTTAATAATTTCATACAATGTGGAGTCATCAGGGAGGAGAAATTCAATGGGGAATTATGTAAATCAGATTGGCCTTTTGGGATCTGTAGGAGATTATCATGAATGCCTTGGCAGATGTGGAAAAACCCAGCAAGAAAGTTGGGGAGTGAGGCATCATTCCCTGCTTTTGACCCTGTCCTGTAGAAAAGTAGAGAAAGCCTGCTGAAATGCTGATTGCGTGTGCATCTATCTTTTTCTGCCTTTGACTGTGATACGACTAGCAGTTTGGGGTTGCAGCTTTGACTTCCTTGCAAAAGTAGACTGTAAGGCCAAACCAAACCAAGTCACAACCCTTTCTCCCTTGAATTGCTTTCTGTTCAGATATATCACGGCAACAGAAATAAAACCAGAAGAGTCACCCACTCTCTGCTCTTATTCAACACATTGCTCAAAGTCTTAACTAGAATAAAATTAAAAGAGAAGGAAATAAAAGAGATACACATAGCAGAGGAAGAAGTCAAATTATCCTTAACTATAACACAGTCCTATGCTTAAAAGACCCTAAGACTCTTAAAACTAATAAACACTTTCAGCAAAGTAGCAAAATATAAAGTCAGCATTTAAAAATCAATAGATTTTCTATATGTCAATGTGGTGAAAGCTTTGATTTCTTTAGAAACATGGTTGCGTTGAGCGAATGTGTTTTTTTGTTTTGGTCTCAAGTATGGGGTGTGGGGGTGCTTTGTCCACCACTGAAAAACAGACTCATGCAAAACATCCTGATGGAAGAGCATGTGACATTTTGCCAGCTGGAAACTGTCACATGCAGGGAACATGCTTTTTGATGGAAAACATCCTTTGATGGAGGGGCTCCTTGAAGATCATATGATCTTGGTCAACAGGAAGTACCTCATGCAGAGGATGTGAGGTTGGCTGATCAGAGAGCATCTTTGTGCAGATTTTGAGGAGGTATAAATGGAGGTCTCGGAAACAGGGAAGGGGTTTTTCTTGGCATTGCCTCTCATCACTTCTCATCCCTGCTTTGTTTGAAAGACTCCAGACAACACTTTGCTGAAGTTTGCTGCTGCTGAGACTTGCTGATGATCTCGTCCATATGAGCTGAACCCAGGTCAGGGCCCTGTTGGAGGTTGTAAAAGCCACTACCTCTTCGGGTGTCCTTGCTGGTACTCCTGGTTAGCTGTGTTCCTATTGCTATTTATACCTCTTCCGGTGTATGCTGTATGATTGGTCTGTTGGAATCCTGATGAATTTCCCAAAAGACTTACAACTAAAGAGATTTACTCTCTTGTCTCTAATAATATCCTTTCTCCCTTACCTCGGGTTGGTAGGATGGAAGGTGGATAATGTTAAATAAATAGTTTAAAAGCATGCCTTCATGCCAATAATCAACTTGTAGAGAAAGAAATCAGTAAACATCATACTTACAATACCTTCAAAATAACATAAACATTACTTATAAAATAAAAATTGCACCAGTAAGTAATTATTTGAAATATCTTGTTTTGTTTTGTTTTGTTTTTAATAAACCACTCATTGCTATAAACCTAACCAAGGAGGTTAAGTTTATAAAGACCTGTACACTGGTCTTTAAGACTTTGAAGAAGAATTGAAGAGCTAGCCCTCTACATTTAATTTTTTAAAAAAGATTTAGTTTTTGGAGATATACACTGAAGTGTTTACAAAAAAAATTGTACTATCTGGCTATTTGTCTCAAAATGCAGGAGTTGGTAGGAAGAGTAGGTGGAGGTACATATGAAAACAGCGACAGATGGTGAGACTAACTGAAGCTCAGCGCTAGACATGGGGATTCACTGCATACTTCTGCCCACTTTTCATGTGCCAGAAGATTTACTCAAAATGACTTAGGCATCAAGGATGACAAAAGATTCATTAGAACAAGTTATTTCTGCTTGGGCTCTGCTAAGCAACTCAGTCAAGAAGACACTGATTTGGAAAACTTTACAAAGCTGCATGTTGCAACATCCCTGTAATTCTAGCACTTGGGAGGCTGAGGCAAAAGCATCAGGAGACCAAAGCCAATTTCATCTACAAAGAGAGTTCACATCTAGCTGGAACTAGGTAAGAAGGCACTCACTGTCTCTTATAAAAAAAAAAAAAAAAAAATCTCCCTGGATGGAACAACACTAAATGCTGGGCACATATTCCCAACATTTTACTTGTACTAGTCCAAAACTCAAAACAACAGATTGTCCCTCAATGGATACATGGCTAAACATACTTATGTGTATTAGTTCCATGGAATGCTACTCAACCATAGGAAGGAAGTCACTATTGATAAACTGGAGTTGTTGAATGGACTTCATGGGTAACATGTTGAATCCAAAATCTAATTTCCAAAGATCACATGATTCCACTATGTAACCTTGAAAATAGAGTAAAATGAAGACTGATTAATGATAGTGGTGAGGGAGGGGACAAGAAGGGTGTGACTATAAAGGAGAAGTATAGAGGAAATCATGGCAATGGAGCAGTGTGACATCCTGATTGTGTTGTGGCTTTTTGAACCTATGCAGTTACACAGAACTGTACACACACACACACACACACACACACAGAGGCACGCCAACCCAAAGTGTCTTCTTTTAAATCTACACCATATTTATGGAAGATGAACCTACCAGTGGAAGGGTTGAAAGGATGTCTCTGAGCTATTTTTGCAACTCCCTGTGAATCTGCACTCATTTTAAAGTACTAAGTAAAGAAGTGCATATAATTTTAAACTGAATGTTTTATCACATTTTAATTTTTTTTATTTATTTTTACTTCTTGTGCATTGATATTTTCCCTGCATATATATCTGTGTAAGGGTATCAGATCTCTGGAACTGGAGTTTACAGACACTTTTGAGCTGCCATGTGGATGTTGGGAAATGAACCCTGGTCCTCTAGGAGAACAGCCAACGCTCCTAACCACTGAGCCATCTCTCCAGCCCCAACAGCACATAATTTTTAAAGGCCTCCTAATTTAACTGGCTGTTGAAAGTTTGAGAATGAAATCTTCCCTTCCCCTATCTAGAAACAGGGGTGGAGAGTTTCACTAGAAACACTCTAGCCTAATCATTCTAGGCCTTCTACCCTCTGTAAGATTTTCTTGGAGATTTGATAAGTTTTCCACATCTTAATTACTTACTTTTCTCCTGAAAGTATGTAATATGGGTTCTTGTTTGCTGATTTGAATGCTGACTACTTTTTATTCTAGTAGTTTCAATCAGCTGTCATTATCTCCTAAGAGGTTTATGATAGTGATAAGTAAAGCTAATTTATCTTCCTATACTGAAGCCACTGATGAAGTTGATACAAGCAAGGAAACAATTAATGGGTAGCTAATATGCCTCAGGAACATTTTTTCTATGAGCCTGATTATAGCAGCTTTGTTAATACTCATAGCAAAATGGACAGGGGCCTACAATGCCTTGTGGGTATTGATGGCCCTCATTCTGTCAGCCTTCTTTGTTATTCTGAAAAGCATAGAAAACTGGAATGTTTATGTGTATATTTGTGCCCAGATCATTACTTTTTCTTCCTTTTTTTCACTGTGTAATAGTATGCAACATTCCTCTGACCTCATTCCTGACTTGGTAATAGATGAAGACTCTGGATAATTCTCCTGATGGGGCAGGGGAATGCTGAACACAGCATTACTCTTGCCCTTTGTAGTATGAGGAGGAGGAATGGTACTCAGGATAGGCAAAGTACCAGGGGTGAAAGCAAAAGGGAAAAATGAAACATGTAGTTCAGAAAGGGAATAGGATTTCTAGAAAATATTTTGGAGTCAGGTTTAAAAAAAAAAGAAAGAGAAACTTGGGGTAGAATTTTAGAGGGTACCCCAATCCAAATTTTATTGATTTCTTTTATTATGACTTCGTTCTAAATATTTTTGTGAATAGGAATCTGTCCTGATTACATTTCTTTGTTGTGAGAAAATATTCTCAATGCAAGGAACATTGGGAAGAAAGTATTTGTTTGGTTTACAATTTTAAATAAGACCATCATTTTAGAGAAACCAAGGCAGAAACAAAAGCATCCAGTCAAATCACATCCACAGTCAATGGCAGAGTGAGAATAAAAACACACTTGTTTACTTGCTTTCAGCTAGTTCTATCCTCTCACATTCAAGATACCCTGTGTAGTGAATGGTGCCGCCCACAATGGGCTGAGTCTATTACTTCATCAATTAACAATCAAGACAGTTCCCCACAGACTTGCTTGCAGGCCAACCTGATGTAGAAAATCCCCCACTAAGAATCTCTTTCCAGGTGTTTCTAGAGTGTGTAAAATTGAAAATTAAAACTATCCAGCACAGAATCTGTGTTGGTATTGGGATTTTATACCCCATGCACTTTTATTACAGTTATGAAGAAACTAATGAACCTTACAAAAGCAGAAACATAGACAAATAGAACTTACTGTTGATCCACATAGAAGTGGTCACCTTGGTTTTTCCTTTTTCTTGGTGCCAGGTGTGTGTTATAAAATGTGTCTGGATATGCACTCCTAAAGTCAAACATAATTGCTTCAAAGGTGATTCCCCAAAATAAAGTTGGGGAAAGGGCCTATCAGGGATGGATACTACTTTGTTTTTCTTTCTTCTCTGTATTTTCAAAGATTCTGCTATGGGACATTTAGACATTTTGCCAACATAATATTTTTTTACTGATTATTTGGGAATTCCATACCATGCATCCAGATCACCCTGGCTTCTCATTCCTCTCAGGTCCCCTCTCCCACCCTTTGTGCCTCCTCCCTCCAAAAAAGGTATATATATATATATCTTGATATATATATATATATATATATATATATATATATAATTTGTTATGTTTTCTTGATATATATATACCAAGTCCAGTTTGTGTTACCCATATACTCATTGGAACATGGTTAAATTCCCAGTGGCCAGCCCTTTAAGATAACAGAGTCCTCTCCCCAACCCCTATGCCCCCCAGAAGGCATCAACTGTGAAGAGCTGTACTTAGACATCTTTATAACAAATTGTAAGGACTGTCTTCAATGACTTCCTGTCTTGACTGCTTCTTTTTGAGAGTGGGAGTGGAGATGGGAGTGAGGAAAGGTTGTCATAGAAGCCTTCAATGTCTCTAATTTTCAATATGAGTCTGCAGTCATCGATACCACTGAACAAAAAGCTTCCGTGCCCATAACAGTATGGACTGTGGACTGCCACATGGTTTCCTGAGGTAGCACAGACCACAGACATCGACATGACCTCCAGTAGCAACATGGACCATAGACTTCAACATGGCTTCGGGCAACAGCACGGACCGTGGACATCAGCATATGTTGGGGCTAATAACATTACTTCTGATGGACTGATTACAATGCTGAGATCTGTTTGCCACCCTTCTGAGGCATTCTCTTGATTGGTTAATAAAAGTCATTGATGGCCAATTAGCTGGACAGAAAGAGTATAGGAAGGTGGGACTTCCTGAGATTAGAGCAGGAACACTGTGCTTTACACAAAGTATTAGTTCATTCCAGCCAGGAGTAGGATGAAGGAGGACACATGGGTTAGAAAAAGGAACCTCATTCCACATGGCCAGGAACATCGGCATAGCATGGAGAATAGCAGTCCAAGGGGACATATGTATATATGGGATCATATATGGGTAAGGAGAATTATGAGCTAGCTTAGATGGGCTAGGATTGCACAAATCAGGCCAAGGCTTGATAAAATCCATCCAGTGTCTGTGTGTACTCATTTATAGTGGTGAGTTAAAGATAACACTGCTAACCAATTAATATAATCTAAATACTGTTTAATAATTTAATCAGCCATTTTCTTCAAATGGCGTCCAACTACGGCAAGTAGAATCCATGCTTACAGCTGGGGAAGGCCCAGGTAAAAGGCGGTTTTCTAGCCAAAGAGCTGGGAAATATACCCAAATCCATTTCAAAGTTGCAGCTCCCTTGACAAAAGCTTGTAGCAAAGGTGGACAGCTAAGGCATTAGCTCTCCCTAAGTACTGAAAAACTGACAGCCTTCTAGACAAGTTGGGGAGTGGAATTAACTGCCTAGATTAAAAATGGAGGAATTCATAATGTCTCAATATGTTTGGATTCCAATTGAGTTTGTTTCTCTTAGCATGCAAATGATTTTTACCCTGATAATTGTAGTTCTGTGTATCTTTTTTGAGAAAGATTGGACTAGGATAAGCTTAGAAAAGGAAAGAGCTTACAGATGGAATGCTAAGTTGCCAACAATGATAATGGAGGAATGAGGGAGGCCCTTCACAATATATAAGACAAAATTGATGGCAGCTGGAGCTCAGAGCGCTCTGGCTACTAGGTGCTTGTCAAGAGTATCTGGTATCAGGCCACCAGTGAAATGCAGTCAAAACTGGATTCTAAGGAATAATGAACAGAGCGTTAATTGTAGCGTGGGATGGCATGGTTAGACCAAGGCTTTTGGAGTGTTGTTTCTTTGCTTGATTTTTGTTTGGATGTATTTTATTTTCCTATATCAGGAGGAAGAAAGGATATTTTTCTGATTTGGCATTTCTAAAACATAAGAGATTTTTGAAAATTTTGGGCATATTTCTAATTGTCACTACAGTTCAAAGTTGCTCTCTGGGTTACAGAGTTACTAAAATCTGTAATTTAAGTGAAATATTTGAGCAGGGTGGTACTGGCACACACCCTTAATCCCATCACACTAGAGGAAGAAACAGGCAGATCTCTGAATTCTAGACCAGCCTGGTTTAAACAATGAAGGCAGGGCAGGAACCCTGCTGATAAGATAAGGGTGGTTACTAAAGACAGTCTAGAAATTCAAAAATGACACATTTTTTTCCTTGATGTTAAGTTTAATAATGTCCTTACTAATCGAATAGATAAATACACATAATCTTAAATTTGCATAAAGAGAAAGGGGTCACAAGCCAGTCTCCTTAGTTGTGGGGCTCCCACTGGAGAACTGGTTTCAAGAGACATTTTGCCCCTAAAAGAGATATGTTAATCTCTGGGTGTGGTGGTGCATGCCTTTAATCCCAGCACTTGGAGACAGAGGCAGGATTGTCTTTGTGAGTTTAATGCTGTCCTGGTCTACAAAGTGAGACCAGGACAAGGATACACAGAGAAATCCTGTCTCAGAAAAAAAAAAAAGAGAGAGAGACAGAGATATTCTGTTTATCAATGTAAGGACCCAGAGTTAGGCTGGGGAAGAACATGCAAACCGCATGCTTTCCACAGCCAACAGTTAAAAGAAAACTAGCATAAAATAGCATATCATGCTATTCTACACCAATCTCCTTAAGAATGGGGTTTCCATGGTAGAATTGAAACTCAAACTAATACAAAATGGTTTAATTAATGTTATTGTTTAATAAGGGTAATTCAATTATTTAAATTCATACCTTGATCTCAAAACTTGGGAGACAAGGAAAAAACAGGTTCCTTGTGTGTTCGAGGCCAATCTAATCTACAGAGCTCTACAGAGCAAATCAAGACAGCCCAAGCTACAAAGAGAAACCCTGTCTCAATAAGGATAGACATATCCACATAGAAATTAAATCTCCAAAGAAAGGAGAAAAGGAAAGAAAAAATATATAAATGCATACTTTTGATCCCAAAACATGGGAAACAAAGACAGAGACAGATAGGTTCCTTTTGAGTTTGAGGCCAAACTAATCTACAAAAAGCCAGAACAACACAGAATAAACCTGTTTTAATCAATTAATAAATTTATGTCAACTGTAAAGGAGAATACTTAAACTCCATGCAGTCTTATGCCATATTTTCAATTTAAAATACATTATATGTAGCATATGTATGTCATACTATTACATGTCATCCTTTTATATGGGATGAATGGAAACATACAAATGTCTTCTTCTGTTCAAACAAAGAACAGAAAATATTCCTTAATTGATTTGTGTATCCTGCATATCCAAGGCATTTTGGTAATTGCAGAACTATACATTACTTCTGAGAAATATTATATTTTTCAGAAAAAATCATCAGACACAAAGAAGACAAATAACCCAGATGATCCAGCCTTATAGACTGCCTCAATAGCTATTTCCTCAAAATCTGCATTCAGAACAAGTTCAAATCAGCTTACTAAGATGGTCCAGCCTCCCAGACTGTTCTAGCCATGACTTCAATAAAGCCCTGAACTTTCCTACCAAAGTCCAGCTTTGGACTACAAACTGCTCAGGACATTAAAGTTGCTGAACACGTAGAGACTGTACAACAAATGTTAACAATTAACTTGCTTAACTTTTTTTTCCATTTTATTGGGCCTCCAAACAGGTTTTCTGCATCCCGATTCAGCAGGAAGCAGTTTTAAGAGAGTGATGTCCCATTCTCAAAAAGTGGAGAGGATTATTCTTTGGTTATTTTATGGGTGATAGGTGTCGTTTAGGGGGAATGGTTACAAATTGTTATATGGTCTTGTTAAGCAAGGTATAGAAGGTTAGGCTCAGGGATTTCTTTTTATCCTTCTTTCTCTCTTATATAGGGGGAGAAGACTTGAAAAGAAAAAAGAGGGGGAATATGGATATATAATATAGAATTGATAAGATAAAAGGATGGATTATTGAATTTACTCCTATAGATCCTTGTTATTAATATAAAATTAAGGTTATAGACATAGAGAGTGATAGGAAAAAAGGTAGACTATTGAATCTACTCCTACAGATCTTTGTATAGTGACACAAAATTAAGGCTATATTTTGATTAGGTATTGTACCTCTGCAATTCTTAAAATTGCAATATGAAGTTCTAGTCCTTTTGGCAGCAACTATCACAAACTGTTTAGCATAATTAAGAAATGCAAGTTGATACTCATTCAAACTTGTGATTTTATTAGGATAATTAAGTTAGTTAATCTCAGATATTTTCTAAGTTAATCAGATATTAAGTTGTTAGAGACAAGCAACATTTGCTTACTCAATGGAGATGGATAGATGGTCTTCAAAACCCACAAGAGATCTATAGAACATGGCCTTTAAAATATTTTTATTATTTAAAAAATTATTTGACATGAGACTATCAGCTCCTGACAGTTCCCAATGGACTTGGAAGGAGACAATGAGCATCATAAATCTCCATCAGGAGATAATTCCTACTTGGCAGAAATGCCCCTGCTCTCTTAACAGACTATACAGTCCAAAGATGGACCAAAGCTTCAAGGCAGGTAAATTGATGGCCTGATTCTGCAAAGACAGAATGGGCAAATCTTTATTTCCTGCTCCACAACTAAGTCTGTGAGATATGCTTGGCCAGAAGGCTGAAGATGATGTTCCAATGTTATAGAAACTGGGGACTGTCTAGGCAGGCAGTTGTTTGTCATTTCATAGTTTTGGAAGTTGCTTGCTGTACACTTCCTGTCTATTCAGATATGTTTATCCTTCTCAGGTTTCTGATGTCATTGAAGACTACATAGTTATAGCATCTTAATAAGCTTTAGTTGTCTAGGAATTAAAAGGATGTTTTAAGGTTAAGATGATTTAGTTAATAATGTAAGTTAGCATGGAAGTTGAATTAGGCAAAGATCCTTAAACTTATCAAGAGAGATATGTAATAGAATATATTTCCTAGTTGACTAATCAAATACATATGGACTGGACATTGAAAGTGTGTGTCACACCTTTTAGTTTTCATAATTGTTTTTATTGTATTGTGTTATAATTGTTACTGTATTGTATTTATTGTTATATTTATTGTTCTTAAGAAAAGGAGCCTTTTGTTAGACTTAAAGGGGGAGATGCTAGGGCTAATAACATTGCTTCTATATGCTGATTTCAATGCTGAGATCTGGTTGCCGCCCCTTCTGAGGCATTCTCTTGATTGGTTAATAAAAGTCACTGATGCCCAATTAGCTGGGCAGAAAGAGTATAGGAAGGTGGAACTTCCTGAGATTAGAACAGGAACACTCTGCTTTACACAAAGGATTAATTAATTACAGCCAGGAGCAGGAAGAAAGAGGACACACACCATGGGTTAGAAAAAAGAACTTTATTCCACATGGCCAGGAACATTGGCATAGCGTGGAAAATAGCAGTCCAAGAGGACGTATGTATATATGGGGTCATATTTGGGTAAAGAGAATTATGAGCTAGCTTAGATGGGCTAGGAGTGGACAAATCAGGCCAAGGCTTGTTAAAATCCATCCGGTGTCTGTGTGTACTCATTTATAATAGTAGGTGAAAGATAACACTGCTGAGCAATTAAATATAATCTAAATACTGGTTAATAATTTAATCAGCCATTTTCTACAAACATAGCCTCTGGCCACAGCCTGGTTCACAGACACTAACATGGCTTCCCATGGCAGCATAGACCATGGAGGTCTTTCAGTGAACCATTCTTCATCTTGGATATCTTGCGGTTGCTCAGAGCCAGGGTGTTCTTCTGTCTATATGAGCTCTGGGCTGCTGCACAGCACCCTGCTTGCCCTACTCAACAACAACATGCTACTTTGTGCACCATAACTGTGTTCTCACACCTGCCACTTTGGGGACATTCATATTTCTTTTTAAGACAACAGAGAAATAGAGGCAGTTTGATGTTAGCCAAAGGCCACCATTTGTTATGATTCTATGTTTCTCTTTAGTACTTTCCATTTATGAGCTGCTTGAATCCCTCTGTTTCCTCTTTATTGTTCTGATTTCCTACAACAACCATGGGAAAAAAGTGTGGCCTTAAAGTATTTTCAAAAGAATTTAAATGAGGGAAGTCATTGTGAAACCTCCAGCTTCTCTCTTTCACTGAAATTGCTTTGACTATTCAGCATTTCATGGTTGGTTGTTTTGTTTTGTTTTTTGAAATTTGTGATTTCTAAATTTTCTATGAAATAAGTTGTTAGTATTTTGATAGGAATTGTTTCAAATCTATAAATCATTTTGCGTAATATGGACATTTTTCAAAATATACTATAAAGCCATAGCAAGTGAAACAGACTGTATCAGGAATAAAAACCAACATATGGATCAATTGGGTAGCATAGAAAACCCGAAATAAGCCCATACAGTTACAATTCCCTGACCTGTGACAGTAACACATAGAAAACAACAACAACAACAAAACCCATATTGGAGAAAGGATGGTCTTATCAATAAACAGTGCTGGAGAAAATGGATATAAAACCAGACTCCTATTTCTCACCATATAAATATACAACTCAAAGTGGATTCAAACCCTGTAGGTAAGACATGATGAAACTATGAAACCACTATAATAAAACACAGAGAATACTTCAATTATAACTATAGGCAACACTTATTTTATAAGACCCTAAAAAAGCAAGGCAATTAAAGCAAAAATACTAATCATAGCATTCAGGAGACTGAGGCAGGAGGATTCTGAGTTTCTGTCTGGGCTATATAGTGAATCTTTATCTCTCAAGGGAAAAAATTGAAAATTGAGATGGAAGGGAGGGAAGGGAGAAGGGAGGGAGGGAGAGCAAACAGACAAATCAGATTATATTAAACAAGGAGATTATACATGACAAATGAAATAACACAGAGCCAAAAGACAATGTCCAGGATATGAGAAAAAGTATTTGTAAACTGTTCATGTTACCAATGATTAATATACTGAATATATAAGGAACTAAAAAAACCAAACAGCAGTAATAAGTAATGTAATTAAAAATGAACAAATGATTGCAGTAGACATCTCCCGCAAAGAAGACACGAGCAGTCAAAAAGTATATGAAAAAAAGAAAACTCTCAGCATCAATAATTCCTAGAAAAAGGCAAATCAAAATCATAATGAGAGCATCTTAAAGTGACCATAGTAAAAAAATAGAAGACACCCAACAACAGATGCTAGTGAGAATGGGGATAAAGGGAGACTCTTACACATCGTTGGTAGGAATATAAACAAGTCCAGCCAATACGTAAGTATGCAGATTCTCCAACCGAAAGCAGAAGTGCTACACAATCCATCTGAAGGCAGTGAAATCACGGTAGCAGATACCTGCACCGCAATGTTTATTAAAGTACTACCCACAACAGCACAGAGCTAAGCAAGGTGATAGGTACAGATCTTATTGAGCCATGAAAGACTGAAATACAATAATTTGTAGCAACATGGACTGAAGAGCTGAAGACCATAACGGTAACTGAAATAAGTCAGGGACCCAAATACAGATGCCGCATCTTCTCCCTCACCTGTGCAATTTACAAAAGTCTATTTCATAGACGAGAAGAGGCATCTCTAGACACTAGGGAATAGAGAAGCGAAGGTGACAGAGTAGGGTTGTATAAAAGACAACAAAACACAGTGAAGGGAAAGCTCAAATGTTCTACAGCACCGTGAGGTGACTAATGTTAACAATAACTTATTATATTACAATGAAGGTACATTATTGTGCATCACTTAAATTTTAGAATTAAAGTATTTTAAATGAGAAAGATGACGTTTCAAGAGGTTAAAAGACTTGTTCATAAGGTCACAGAGATAGAAATACTCCTATCTCCCATATCAGAAGCAGAGCAACCCCATTGCCGTCTCTAATACTAACAGATTAGCAGAGAAAAAGAAAGAGCCCTGGGGAATTTTCTGTAATTACTCCACATTAGCTGACTGGCAAATTGCCTTCTACCTCACAAACCCCATTGTATTCTCCATCTGATAAGTTCACTTGGGCTTTCCTTATATTTTGCCTTTTCTTAAACTGTTCAAAATGTAAATAGAGGAGGGAAAGAGGGAATAAAGAGAGGGAGAGACAGAGACAGAGAGAGAGAGAGAGAGAGAGTCTTTGGTTACATAAGTATTAGAGGTAAAAAAAAAATCTCCTCTGTCCTCTGCTGATGGACACATTGTTTGACTCTGTAACTTAATGACGTAGGCCAGGTACTCTTCTGTCTATTAAGTCTGTCACCATCGCCTTAATCATTCTTTTTATTATGCTTTATTTAGTTCATTCTATTTTTGAGTATGCATACGTATGTGCATGCATGTGTACATGCATGTGGAGGCTACAGACTGTCTTTCAGTTGTTCTCTTCTTCCAACAGGTCAGTCTCAGGGATTGAACTCAGTTTATCAGGCTGGGCAACAGTCACCTTTACCCTTTCCATACAGATTACTTTAGAGAAAGCATTAGAAGCCACGGAAAAGTGAACCTAGGCTTCTCAATTCTCAAATTAGTAAAATGTAATTAGAGTAAAAATCCCAAAGTTAAAATTGGCTTCAACTCAGTCCTAATCTTCCAGCCCAAATAATGAAAGCAAGACCTAGGGATTTTTGTTTGTTTGTTTTTGTTTGCGTTTTGTTTTGTTTTTAATTGTTCGGCTCAACTTTCTCTCTGTTGGGGTTGGCCTTACATTCATCCCGAGCCTTGATGGTCTTAAGATGCCCTTAGCAAAATATTCTTTATTTATATTGAACAGGAAAATGAAAAAAAGTATGTTCCAATATTCACAGTTAAGGTCATAGGTCATGTGTCCAGCACAGAACTATTCCCTCTGGTTATGACAGAAAGAACAAAGTAAACTGAGACTCACTCTTAACATCGGAGCTAAAAAAGAATAATTTCCTGGGAATCATGTGGATCACCAAATGGAGATTGGTAGGTCCTAGAAAGACAGAAAAGATACTGTAGATAAGTCGCATATTCCCTTGACTTTCTTGTATCTTTAGCCAGAACATATTAAAAGAAGATATCAAACATATGTAGAATGTAGCAGTGAAAAATCATGATATCCAATAGAGTCCGTACTACTCTCGTTATCTCTCCCTCTTGCTTCCACTCTGTTTGGGGTTTTCCTCAATCTATTAACTTGTTCAAATATTCTAATAATAATTTTTGAAAATTCTCGCTAAATCATTGTCTTTTGACTGCTGCCTCATTTACTTGTGGCTAAACATTCAAGATCTTTACATGCTGCCGACCACCGTGGGCGGGGGTCGTAGCTTTCCGATCCAAGGC
>CAJQZJ010033222.1:4894324-4905903 GCA_907164525.1 Lophiomys imhausi | reverse complement strand
CACAGCGGTCGTAGCCTGCACTGCTGGCGAGGCGGGTGTGGCATTTACACACTGTAAACTATGACAAAATAGGTCCAGAAAAGTTCACTGCACAAAAGTGGACCCGGTCCCTCTCCAGCTAAGAGATGTGTTATTTATTGAGATTCCAAGACATAGAATTGCTCCGTTGACCAAGTCCCAAATTACTCAAAACAAATAGACAAATAGGTTCCTTTTATTACCATCTCCTTGAAACACCTTAGTTCCTCATGATGATAAGCCTCTCTGTTGTAATAAGCAATGAAGGCAACTTGTTCAGCCTTAGGTCTGTTCTTGGTGGGTTCTTTCCAGAAACGTGACCATAGTCCCTACTGTATCTATGTTCTCTCTAAAACTCATACTTGTGTCTTTTACTTCTTTTCTGAATTACTCAAATATTTACAAAATGGTTTTCCTTTTACCCAGATTTATTTCCTCCAAGCCATTCCCTAGAGTCCTTGCCAGAACTATAATTCTGAGACTCAGATATAATCACATCATCTCATGCCCTAATTGCTCAGAATATGTTCTTGCCTGTGATATCTTCTGGTTTGCTCTCCAACTGTCCACGAGGTATCAACTCCCTAACTCCAGATGCACTGATCAGCTTTGAGGAGTTTGCCTGCCACTCTTCCAAATTATCTGTCTGAACTTTTGTTTATCTTTCTGCCACTTATGTCTGGAAATCTATGTCTAAATAACTTTGATTTGTTCCTCAAGACCTGACTCAGCTTCTTGCTCGAGTATTTCTTCTTTTGTGAAGCCATTTTGACATTCTTTGGGAGTCAGTGGTTTGTCATGTGGATTGTCTTACATCACCCTGCAGCATGTTTACTTATTTGCTTTCCCTGGGAGGTTGCTGAAGTTCAGAATTTCATTTTACTCATCCTAATACCTCCCAACAGTGGACCTTACCCAGTGTTCCTCTGCAATGTTTGGACATGCAAATTGTGCAGTGAATTGCTTTTGCAATTTCTGGAGGAGAAAGTAGGGCAAAAAGGCCAGGCTGTTCAGGAATTGAGGACTATTTTGTGCAGGAGCCCATGGATAATCCATGTCTGTGTCATACTAGTAGGGCTTGGAGTCCCCTTTCAGGTCTTTATCTCCATGATGAAAGAATTTAAGGAAAGATTCAAAAGGGAACCCACGGACAATTCATTGAAATCAGGGGGGGGGGAAACAGCACAAACACACATGGTGACATCTGGGGTGGGAACTGGAAATGAGGCTACCTGATGGGGAAAGGTCTCTGTGAGGCTTCTCAGACCACGTAGCCTATGACATTTACCTCACCTTTTGTCAAGGCCCCTTTTATCCCAGTTCTGACTTAAACTTTATGTTCAGCCATTTAACCTAAGGCCCATTACTTGCAGTTTATTGTTGCTGCAAATTAAAATCTGCAGGGAGCAGATATGCACTCTGGTTTTATTGGCTGATGTGAGACAGTGTGACTCACATCTTCCCTTCAGGGAACTCTTAGGTAGGAAAAACTTTTCCAGTCCTCAACTTCTCCTGGAATAATTTTGTCATTAAAGATATAAGCATTGAATCAAAAGCTAATTGACTCAAACAGTGGATAACTTTGGAATTCTAGATCCATTTACTGCACAAATAACTGACGTCAAGCATCTTTTATGCAGGGTTGCCAACCACTTCTAAGTTCTACTGTACTTATTTCTAGTTTTGAAGGAGATATTTTAGGCTCTCCTTGTCTATTCACATTGCTAATGATATCAAGAAAACAGCGTAGGGGTGGGGAGATGGCTCAGTGGGTAGACAGCACTTGCTGCCAAAGCCTAAGGTCCTGAGTTCGATCCCCCACTCATATAAAATGCTGGGCATGTGCACATGGCTGGCCTGCAAACTCAGTCTTGGTGGTGTAGACAGGAAGGTTGCTAGGGCCTGCTGGCCAGTGGGTCAAGCCAAAAGGGCAAGCTTTGGCTTCAGTAGGAGACCTTTTTTTAAGGGAATAAGGTAGAAAGTGATAGAGTACGGCACTCAGCATCCTCCTGACAACACTCAACATTCAGCATTCTCTGGCCTTAAAGAACACATAGATGTGTGCACTTGTGCACATGCACACACACATGTGCACACACATGGGCCAGGGGAGAAAGAGGGGGAAGGAGAGAGAGGGAGGAAGGGAGGCATGGAAGGATAGAGGAAGGGAGGGAGGGAGGGAGAGATTTCAGTGTAATAACAACTCACACCTATTAGCTTATGCTCATGATCTGAACTGCATTTCAAAACATAAGAGGTATCTTTAAAATCAGGCTTAAAAATTTAAATACAAGAGCTAGTATTTAAAATTTTAGTTAAAGGCTCTGTAGTTAAAAGTTCTTGTAGCTCTTCCAGGAGACCTGAGTCTAATGCCCAGTATCCACACTAGGCAGCTCATACCCTGAAACTCCAGCCCCAAAGGACTGACGCCTTCTTCTCACATCTATGGGCACACACATGTGAGGAACACACACTCATACACACAGACATAAATGAAAAAATAAAGATAAATTTATTTCTAATAGTTTTAAAATCTTTATTTCTATATATTTAACTAAAACATAATTACATAATTTATTCCCTTCTCCCCCATCCCATGTGCTCTCACTCCATCACTTTCCATGTCCTCTATTACTCTCAAATTAGTAGCCTCTTCTTCCCAAATTATTATTGTTACACGTATGTACGCATTTTATGTATATATATATATATGCACAAATATATAGATGCAACCTGTGAACCTGTTTTCGTTGTCTTTGTATATATGGTTTCAGGGTTGACCACTTTGTATTGGATAACCAACTAGGGGGCTCTTTCTTAGAAGAGGCTAATCCTCCTTCTCTCAGCACTCATCAGTTGCCTATTTCTCCTGGTCCTGGGGTGTAACCCTTAAGATTTTTACTCCCACCAAGTCAGCATGTCTACTGACACTACCATTGTTTAGACCTCATTATGCAACCATTTCTGTAAAAGACTGTTTCACAGCAGACTTCCTCATATTCTGGTCATGTCTTCAGCAACAGGGGCTTACCTTCAACCACTGAGAGGCATCCAAAGGCAACAACCATAGTTTTTATGTTTTGTGAGTCACTTGAACTACCCAAAGCAACCATTCTAAAGGAGATTTCTCATGCCTACTACTAGAATCTCTTTTGTTAGGCTACAGTTCTTGTGGGGAGCATTGTCATCCCTAGTGGCACAAAGCCCTTTAATATATATGTGTATGAATATGTATATATGTACATGTATAATATATATTCATACACTTACCCTTATTTTGTATGATTTTAGGTAAATAAAAAGTAATAGGATTCCTGGAGGCTTTATCAAAAAACCTTGGTGCTATTTGTCCCTCCTCCCTCCTTTCCCTTCTGTATTGACCTCCTTCCATACTCCCTAGTTGGAGATCTCCTCCCAAGTTTTCTAGCTTCATATCACTTGTATCCTACTGTTCCCTGTTTATTCCCCTCTCCTATTGTTCTTTATAATTTACTGGTTTCTGTTGTTACTTCATGTTGTATACTCATACCTGAAGATTTAGAGCTAGGAACTTCAGATAAGAGAGAGCAGAGAGAGTGCAGCTATTCTGGAACTCACTACGGAGAATTCTCAAAAGACAAAAAAAAAAAAAATCTCCCATATGCCCATATGACCCAGCTGTATCACTCCTTGGCATATATCCAAAGGACTCAACATCTTACTCCATGGATATTTGCTCAGTCACATTCTGTTTCTGCTCTATTCACAATAGCTAGGAAATGGAAACAACCTCAATGTCTTTCAACAGATGCATGGATAATAAAAATGTAGTACAAACACATAATGGAAAACTATTCAGTTGTAAAGAAAAATGAGATCATGAAACTTACAGGTAAATGAATGGACCTAGAAAATATGATATTAGGTAAGGTAACCAAGAAAAACAAACACCATATATTCTCTCTTTAATACATTTAATATATGGCTATCAATGATTTTTTTAACTTCTAAACTCAATGGAGAAAATAGTACAAAAAGACATCTCACTAATGACCACTAAGTAGTCCTGTTTATCTTCATTTGTTGTTGACAAAGCAACCTGACACCCCATCTCCACTTCTCCCCTCTCTCCCCTTAGAGTATTCAGGCTCCTTGTGCACAGAGCTCGACTGGAGAGAGTGAAGCTTAGCCAGGGCTGGTGGATGCAGTGCAGAATCATCTCAGTCTGTGGTGAGTACTCAAGAAACAGCCTTCTCAGAAAACAGCTTCAGTGAGACAGCTCATTTAATTGGGGAAACAAGGGCTATTTAAACCTCTTGGGAGTGGGAAGATGCTTTCAGGGTGAGTGTATATCATTGGCCGGAACCAATGTGCTGGGAATGCCTTATTTGCATGAAGAGGGATTCCAGGTGCTTGCTGGACATATCCTTATAAGGAAAGAGGGAGTTCAGTGTGTATCGTGGCCACCAGGCTTTGTGACCACCTCAAGGGTGGCAGAAGTGGGAGCTGCAAGGCTATGTGTGCCAGGACATGCAAGACCAGGGCAGGGAGTGAATGACCGTACTCCTGCCAATCTCAAGACAAGATTTTCAGGGTTTGGACTCACCTCAATCTCACTCTTGCTCCAGGACAGCTCCTCTGGTTGCACAGCTCCCCAGGCCCACACAACCATAAGTCCAAGTGGTCTGGTTCTTCATTCCCTCTATATAAGACGAATCTACTTTCTATCCTTCACCATTGTTCTCTTGGACCTATCAAGCTGGTCAGTTTATGAATGCTGAAATTAATGGCAACTAACGGGTAGTGATACTCTCCTGTAGCCTCTTTCTAATGTTGCTTTGATTTTCAAAATTCACTTTTAAATATAGGGATAGAAGTTCCAGTCAGTCAGAGAGAGAGAGAGAGAGAGAGAGAGAGAGAGAGAGAAAGTTTGGAGAATAGACTAGATCTAAAGTAAATATTGCTCAGAGTTAGAATATATATGAATATGGAGAAAGAAACTCCAAGATCTCACATGATGGGAAGCTGGTATCTTTACTTGCAAGTAAAGGTCATCAGAACAAACTGAATTAATATGAGTGACATTAAATTGAGTGAAACTTATCTTTGAGCATATACATAGGTACTCTGACAACTAGTGCAAAGTGTCACAAGGCAACTTAATTTTCTATATATGGAATAATATATATATATATATTTAAGTATATCACTGATAGTAAAGTAAAGCACTCCCATAAGTGACAATGGAGTTATCAAGGTACAAATTGTGATCAGAGTCTGCTGAGGGGAGTTGGGAAAAATTTCTAGTTTGAGTTATTTGTGAAAAACTTGGACTTGGAAGGATATTTAGAGTATCTGTAAGCAATGTATAATTTCAATGTCTTCAACATAGAGAAAACTTTTAACAGATTTAACAATTTTAAGAATTTAACTTTGAATTGGACCAAAAAGATGACTGGCTTCAAAGGCAAACCAGGTGGTTCAACTGATTCTTTGAGGTCAATGGTCTTTCATTATCATGAAGCTGCTTAGCAGTTCTGTAAACTGCAGATACTGTAGATGACAGAGAGTAATGCTGTTGGTTATCAATTCTAGTTGAGAAATGTGGAAGTTTTCAGATTTCAGGTGGTTGTATAACTTGTTTCTCTACCTATCTTTCCTTACCTAAAATTATAGTCTGTTTTGTGATACTATAACAGAATACCTGATAGTGAGTATTTATTTATTTTTATTTATTTATTTATTTATTTATTTATTTACTTACTTACTTATTTTTTGGTTTTTCGAGACAGGGTTTCTCTGAATATCTCTGGCTGTCCTGGACTCGCTTTGTAGACCAGGCTGGCCTCGAACTCACAAAGATCCTCCTGCCTCTGCCTCCCAAGTGCTGTGATTAAAGGCGTGCGCCACCACCGCCCAGCTAGATAGTGAGTATTTATAAAAGATAAAAATTGATTTCTCATGGCCAAGCAGAGGTGGCATATGCCTTTAATTCCAGCAATTGTGAAGCAGAGGCAGGCAGATCTCTGTGAGTTCAAGGCTAGCCTGGTCTACAGAGCTAGTTTCAAGATAGCCAAGACTACATAAAAAATATCTATCTCAAAAAATATTTCTTATAATTCTAGAAGCTGACAAACCCTGAATCAATGGAATAGTCATGTGGTAAGGGGTTCCTTGTGTTGTATTGTGTAATCTGATAAGAAAAGGAGAGAGGAAAGAGGGAGAGGAAAGGGAAGACAGAGGAGAGAGTGGGTGAGCAGAGAAACAGAAACTCACCTTTATAACAAATCAATTAATCTACTCTCCTGATAACATGATCCTGGCATAATGATATAAATTCATTAATAATGACAGAGGCCTGGCAACCTGATCACCCTTTGAAGTTATACCTCTCAACACTATTGACACTGTTGTATTGAGGCTTAGGTTTCTGTCTTAGTTATTGTTCAATTGCCATTAAGAGACTCCATGATCAAGACAACTCTCATAAATGAAAACATTTAATTGAGGGCTTTCTTACAGTTCTGGAGGGCTAGTCCATGATCTTCATGGCAAGAAGCAGACAGGCATGGTACTAGTGTGGCAGCTGAGAGCTTTATATCCTGGTCTGCAGGCAGCAGGCAGAGAGAAAGAGGCAGCAGGCTTGGCTGGGGTTTTGAAATTTCTCTTCCAACAAGGCCACACCTCCTAATACTTCCCAAACAGTTCCACTAACTGTGGACCAAGCATTCAAACATATGAGCTCATGGGGCTGTTCTCATACAAACCACCCCAGTTTCCAAATGATGTAGTTTGAGGAACACATTTACAATATGTGCAGAAATTTAATCCTTCTATGATTCAGTCTTAGGCTCTTACTGCTGCCCCGATTAGTATAAGCTGTACAAAATTTTTATGTTAATTTTATACTTGTATGAGAGTCATGTTTGCATCAGGTTTTTAAGAAATTCTTTAATGTTAATACATTTCATTTGTACATACTTCTCAAGTAACTATTGATGAGCAATTTTGCCTTTATGGATACCTTCGGAAAATATTATATTACATAAGAAATCCAAGTTCAGAAAGACAAATGTCACATATTCTCTCTCATTTGTGGAGCCTAACTTTGAACTTTAGATTTTTAACTTGTGTGTTTAACTTGTAGGTTCTTTAGGGGTCAGAAACCCAGAAAGGAATCATCAAAGAGGAAAAGGAAGAGCCTTTAATGGGGGAGGGGAAAATAGAGCATCTGCAACATGAAGGAAGAGTGCAGGCCTACTGAGGTTTAAAGGTTTAAGCAGAGATGGGGTATGGGAGAGAGGAAGGGGTGGGTGGTGGGTTAATCAAAACTAAGAACTAGGAATATATGACAAAACTTTATGGAAACCCACTACTTTATAAGCTAACTAAAACTATAATAAAAAGAAGAAGGTTAAACAGAGATGTCCTGCATGGGTAGGCAATGCTGTACCCAGAAGACAGAAGTTAGTTAGATGAAAATCTCAGTGCTAGGATACCTCCTTATTAACCATTGTTCAGGAAGGCCAGAGCCTGCACCCCCCAAATACACACACACACACAGAGAGACAACACAAGAACAATTATCATTGTTTTTGGTTGCTTACCATAACTAAATGCTATGATTTTATTACTGACGATGCTGTATACTTCGGTTGTAGAACAAAAATAAGCCAGTCTGGAACTGATAAGAAAACTGTCTTTGCTGTCTAGCTTTCACAGTGCCAGAAAGGTGGTGCTTCATTGGTAGTGTTATCCGTGTGGGACCCTGCATGCTGACCTGACAGGTGAAGTGTGCCCACTGGTACAGAAATGGAATGAAAGTTTTGGGGGAGGGGGGAGACGATCATCTATTTTCTGATTGAAATTGAGGACTGCTGGACAGGAGGGTACTCACTAATGCTTGATACTTCAAAACTGGTCAATATCCCATTGCTGGGGGAGGTCATAGGTCCTTTGAGGGATCCCATTTGTGCAATTCTACTAAATGGTCATGTCATAAAGTTGTCTTTTAAATATCTTTATATGATGTTTATATTTATAGATCTGTGCTACTATCAATATTGGTCCAAGAAGCCACTCTTTGCCCTGGTCAGCAGTCAATACAGAGGTTCATAATGGGCCAATGTTCTGAGAATTAGAGAACGTGAGTGCTCGGCCTTAATATGACATCTGTATCAACTGCTCACACTAAATACTCAAGAACATAGTGAAAGAATAAGGGATGAGAAGACTGTCAGAAAGGAGGATGGAGAGGAGTGCTCTGAAGCACTGGGTTCTAGACATGACTTGACCATTGCAATGATGCATTCACAGCAGCTGTGGTTGGCTGTTCGAGACTTGCACGAGATCAATCCAATTAGAATTCCAGCATGGACGGGAGGGGAGAGTTTCACTAGACTCCATTTGTCTCCAGCTGGAGCTGAGAAGCTTTTAGCAATTGATGGTTTCTGGGAGTATGAGTCACGTTTCTTTGAGGGTGTGCTGCTGCTGGCATGTTCCCCATGCTTCAGTAAATACCCAATGTCTATGTGCACACAGGTACAACTGATTGGACTCAGGGTTATAAAAAAAGAATGAGAGGCCATGAAGTTGAGGGGGAGGACATGTTGGGGTGGTCTGAGAGGAGTTGGGGGAGGGAATGGGGAGTGAATGTGTTCAAAACAAATTGTATACATGTATTTAAATTCTCAAAGAATAAAAATGTACAATGTTAAAAAAAAGAATTGTAAGCCGGGCAGTGGTGGCGCACGCCTTTAATCCCAGCACTTGGGAGGCAGAGGCAGGCGGATCTTTGCGAGTTCGAGGCCAGCCTGGTCTACAAATTGAGTCCAGGACAGCCAGGGCTACACAGAGAAACCCTGTCTCGAAAAACCAAAAAAAAAAAAAAAAAAAGAATTGTTCCTCTAAAAATTCAGAGGCTCTCATAATTATTTATACCTAGTACAGAAAGAATGACTGAAAAAGAACTCCTGAATCTAGGGACTATGAGGCAGTGGCTCTGTCTGAGAATAAAGCATTTACTTGAAAACAGGTATATATTATACATCAAATGTGTAACTATTTCAAATTTGTATTTTGCTTAATATATTTTATACTTATGAATTGCACATATTAAGGTAAGTATACAATACATAAGTATATAAGCATGTATTTACATATTTATTTTAGAAACATCCTCTTGGGGTGTGAGTCTTCTGTACATCATTTGACTTTGATATAAAACATCTGATATAAGACAGGTACATGAGCCAAAGTCATATGTGCAATACTTCTGTTCAGATATCAGCAATTAAGAAAGGGATACAATATGCCATGTCAAACGAAACCCTAGTGGTAAGGATGGATGGACAGAGCCTCTCCTCCTCATTTTAGAACCTTCATTATTGAGTGGAAGAAAAAAACAAAGCTTTTTTAGCCCACAGACACAGCTGTCCATCCTTGAGGACACACCATTTGTCAGTGCTAGACCTCTGCTGGTTTATCATTCGACCTCACAGGATCACAGAAATTTCTGGTCCTATTCTCATGAAGCCTTACAAATGTCTCCCCACAGAGACTGTCTATCAGAAGTCTAGTCTTTCATCTGATTCTGCCCAGACTCTCTTCCAGTAGAGTCCTAGCACACAGAGGTCAACCCCATCCCAGAGTTTCCCACTGGGGTCTCTCCTTGAAGAGATGTTATCCAATCGAGTTCATTTCCTCTCTTGGTGAAGCCCATATGGTCCATTCTTCCAGGTTCCTGACCCTGCGCTTTCCTTTTACTGTAATCCATAGGAATCACCTTGTCTCTTTTCTAAAATATTTAATCCTATTGCCTATACTGAACGGGGTTCTATACCATGAAGATACAAATATCTATTATCGTCATCTCTATCAGTCAAGTACTCTTTAGTACTCAAAACATAAAATCCCCATAAGTTAAGAAGTGTATTAATATAAGGCATAATCTATCCCTTAGAATTGTCAGACTTTTGAGCTTGTCTCTTAAGATGGATATCCTCCCCCTCCCCTTAACTCTAGCCACAAAGTCTATAAGATTTCATTAGAAGTCTAAATACTTTACAAACAACTCTTGAACACCTCAGAGATATTTGTGTTCTTTTGAAGGGGAGAGAAGATGCAAAACCTCACTTTAGACCTCTATTGTGTTCACTCTCCATTCAGCTAATAAGAACAGAGGCTAGCCATGAAAAGATTGAGTCCAGGAGGAGGAGAAAGGTCCTCTCAAATAAAGTTATTCTCCTCTCTCACTACTGAATCCCACCATTCTGGGTTTTTTTATGTTTATTTATTACTTCAGGTTACATCTCCATCACAGTACCCTCTTTCCACCCCTCCCAGTCCTGCTCTCCCACTCTCTACCCCCATCCCTTCCATCCCACTCCTCTGGAGTGGAGTGTCCCTACATATCAGTCCCCCACCCCAGTTCAGCAGTCATATGAGGGCCAAGAGCCTCCTCATACATTGGGGGCCTACAAGGCAGCACCACTAGGGCAAAGTGTCTCATTGACAGGAAACAAAGTCTATGTTCCTGTTCCCTTTGGTGCATTGGCTGTAGTATAGTTATCCTGTACTATATAGCTAAAATCCGATTATAAGTGAATAGATGCCATGTGCATCCTTCTGAGTCTGGGTTAGCTCACTCAGGATGAGCTTCTCTCAAAAACTCAAATGACAGCACATGTTAGCGAGGTTGTGGAGAAAGGGGAACACTCCTCCATTGCTGGTGGGAGTGCAACCTTGTACAACCACAATGGAAATAAGTTTGGCAATATCTTAGAAAACTTGGAATAGCTCTACCTCAAGACCCAGCCATATCACTTCTGGGTATACATCCAAATGATTCCTTACCAAACCACAAGGACATTTCCTCATCTATGTTCATAGCAGCCTTATTTGTAATAGCTAGAAACTGGAAACAACCCAGATTTCCCTCAACCGAGGAATGGATAAAAATACTGTGGTACATCTACACAATGGAATACCACTCAGCCATCAAAAACAACAAAATCATGCAATTTGCAGCCAAATGGATGGAACCATCATTCTGTTTTTAAGAGCAGTGCAACACAATGTCTGTCTTTGTTTTCTAGTGCAGTGACACCATGACCAGAACCAGCTTGGGGCGGAAAGGACTTATTTGCCTTATACATTTTGATGACAGTGGTTCATTGAGGGGAGTCAGGGCAGGAACTCAAGCAGGAGCCAGGCAGGAATGATGGGGGAGCATTAATTAGTGACTTGCTCTCCATGCCTTGCCCACTTGCTTTTTTATATACTGGCCCAGGGGTGGCACCATTCACAGTATTAAACCATATCAATCATTAAGCAAGAAAATGTTCCACACACTTGTCCACTGGTCAGTATGAAGGAGACATCTTCTCAGTTGAGGTTCCTTCACCCCAAAAGGTTCTGGTTTGTGTAGAATTGATAAAAACTAACCAGCATAGTATCTTATAGGTTCCTAGAAAGCCCCAGAACTAGATAACCTGGAACAATGTAGAACAAAGTCCCTTTCTCTTAAACAATACGTGTGTGTGTGTGTGTGTGTGTGTGTGTGTGTGTGTGTGTGTGTGTGT
>CAJQZJ010033222.1:4866400-4888461 GCA_907164525.1 Lophiomys imhausi | reverse complement strand
TCTTTCTTTCTTTCTTTCTTTCTTTCTTTCTTTCTTTCTTTCTTCCTATCTTCCTTCCTTCCTTCCTTCCTTCCTAGAAGATTTCTTTCATTTACTCTTATTTTGACCACAGTAAATGGCTACTGGGCTTCCATAGCCTCCGCCTTCTCAGTTACTTGAGGGCAGTTTGAAGACACTCTATTTCATTCATTTTTTGGATAACTGGAAGCTGTAACTCTAGTCTGGTCCATTGCAGGTGCTTAATATGGGAATAAAGGAACATGTTGAAAGTCTGGTGCTATTAAGTCACAAGTGCTCCACGGGTCAGATGTAGACCTGAGAGGGCTCAGACCTAAGAAGCTGTTTCTCATTATCACAACTCTGAGGCACTCGTCACCACTCTATGTTCATTATTTTATTTAATCCTCCCAGCGAACTTCTTCAAGTTTTGATCATCTCCATTTTACAAAGCAGAAAATTAAAGGTCAGAAGGATGAAATATTATTGCTCAAGGTCACACTTTTCACATGTGGTATAGACCAGTCCTCTCGCCCTTTTTCTTTCATCTGACTCAGCTGAATCTCTGGATTTTATAACGTGGACAGTGAAAACCCTTCAAGGCGAGCAAGCAGTCACTTGGAGAGCTATATCTAAGTATGTAAGGACTCCTTATTACTAAACTGTCATCAGAATAATTTCCTCAAACTCTCACTTTCTCAGACATACTATGTTTGAGATGCATAGAGAGGACACACTACCACACAGGCTTAACTTTCTGCTTATATTTACCAGTTACTTATGAGTAAATATGATCATATGGTCTGTAGGGACTCAGAAGAGATACTTCTCATCCAAGATCATATCTGAAACCCAGAATAACTCACTTATTTATATATTTAAAGAGTCCTTTCCAGACCAGGCATGGTGGCGCATGCCTTTAATTCCAGCACTCAGGAGGCAGAGGCAGGCAGATCTCTATGAGTTCAAGACTAGCTTGGTCTACAGAGTGAGTTTCAGAACAGCCAGGGCTGTTACACAGAGAAATACTGTCCCAAAAACCCTAAAAAAAATCCTTTCCATGGGCTTGTTAAATATTTTGCTCACTGCCTACCTGAGAATTGTATTTAGGAAAAAGAGGAAAAATCCCCAATGTGGGTTATAATACTATACACATAAACACACACAAAATGTGCACACATTCACACACATACATCTACACACAATTTCATTTGAAATAGCATGTGATTTATCTAGCTATATTTTTTTTTAAACAGAGAAACAATAGGAGCCTGCAATTAGTCTGTAGTCTTTGATTCACTGTCAAAGACCACATGGTCTTTATTTCTATAGCAAAGATTTGAAAAATGAAAGAAACATCTTCTTTTCGTAGCCTTTAGGATAATTTTAAAAGTTTACTTATTTCAAAACATAGTAATCAATTACATGTAGAGTTTTTGCCTTTAACACTTTCCACAAAAGCTTCTCTGACTATGTAATCACTGCTTCAAGGGTTAAAAAACTAACCTTGTACATTTGATGATTGTATATTGATATGTATTTAATAAGTATAGTAAAGGATTCCTTAGTGCTTAATATCTACTTTTATAATTTGTCTGTTCTGGAATGAATGACTATGAGCTAAAGATAGAGAGCAATTTAATTAAACTGTAGTGTGGCTGATTTTTTAAATAGTAACATTAGCCAGGCATCAGTATTTTGGACCTATGTGTTTAATTTTCATGAATATCAGAAGAAAAAAATCACAAACATTTTCACTGTGTTTCTCCAGAAGGCTTTTAATATGGAAAAGTAATATAATTCAAAATTCTACACAAATCATTAATTGTAAAAGGAATAAATGACAGAGACCTGGCTAACTCCAGAGATACTGAACCACTCTGCATGTAACAGTCTATCTAACTCAACCTTTTCCTCATAATCAGTTTTCTGCTGCTGCCATAATTAATATACTGATTTTTAAAAATCATACATCTGCTGTGCCTGAATTCAAGTAGTGTTAGCATCCAAGAGGAGATTGCCTAGGCCACCTTTCTCAGAACCAGGGAGATTTTTGTGAGAACTGCCTGTCAACTTCAAACTAAAGTGTAGCAAAGAGCTACGGTGTCCCAGAACCCTCTCAAGTGCCTTCTCGATCTCAGTCACATTACAACAGATCAAGAAAAAGGGATAGTCTCCCATTCTTTCAAGCAACCTGTCTAGGGCTCATGGAGTAATATGGGGTGAACCACAGAGAGTTTTTATCTCCTTTCCTACTCTTCTGGACATTGATATTTATTCATTGCCTACATGCAGAGAAAGAAAGAGAGTGGAGGCAAAGAGAAGGCAACAAAAATGAGGTTTCAGGGGTTAGGATATTCTCTCCAACTGACCTTGATAATGAAATTGTTGGAAAATGAAAAGTGAAGAAAGGCCATTGGGAGATTTGTAGGGGTGGGACAACACTGTGCCCAAGATAAGAATAGTGTTGTAGAGACAGAATGGTTATCACTGCTAAAGTGTCTAACTTCCCCTTTTTTTAGCAACAGTGTGTGTGTGTGTGTGTGTGTGTGTGTGTGTGAGAGAGAGAGAGAGAGAGAGAGAGAGAGAGAGAGAGAGAGAAAGAGAGAGAGTCCTCCTGAAGCTTGCAATACAAATGAGCCTCTGGAAGGTGAGATAGAGCCTTAGAAACAGAACAAAGACCTCCAGAGGTGGGAAAACATAATGAGAGGTAAGAGGGAGTTCTTGGCCAATTTCAAGATCCATACACAATGGAAAGCTCTAGTAAACTCAAATGCTGAATACAAAAGTTATGGCAAACCCAAATCTGTCTTGTATTATCAGGAAGAGAGCATGTGCCAGAAGATGGTTGCAGTGATGGGCTCTCCAGGGTAGAGGCTTCTCAGGGATGCCTAGATCTCCGTGTTGAATCACTTCTGTGTTGGACAGATATACTATGCAGAGTTTCCTATTGATTAAGCCTTTTAATGCATTTCTGTGGGAAAGTTCTTGTGCTAAGATAAAATATTTCTTGGTCTATAAGAGGAACAAACAAGAAGGGAGCAACACTAAATGCTGAAAGATGAAGTTAACTGCCCGGAAGGAACTGATCAAAGACTGATAATGAGGATGATCATCCCCACCTATGTTACTGATTTTTTTTTCTGTTCTTCACTAATTGTGTGTTTAGTTATTGATGCAGTGTGATGTTTTAGCCCAGGATCTGATAATCTCCAAAGTTTTTGCTTTTGTATTAAATGAAGATCAACTCTCAGTCTTTCCTTCTCTCTTTTAGTCTATTTTTTAAAAAAGAAATCTTATCATTTAATAAGTAACTGTTTTTTTCTGGTAAAATGTTTTCTCTTATCACTGGCAGTATTATGTTGTTGTACATAATTATAGCTAATAATAATTAGAGCTATATGCACAGATATGGGAGAGAACGGGATAGTTTTTTTTTTATATAAGTACTTTATTTTTTTTCTTCAAGTTACATCTCAGTCACAAACCCTTCCCTATTCCCCCTTCCTGTCCCACCCTTCCACCCTCTTCCCCCCAACAGCTTCCCTTTTCAATCCAACAAATGGTTCTTTCTCTTATAACAGTAAATTCTATACAAAACAGCAGAATTAAATATACCACATTTATGAGAGTTAAATGGCCCAGTATACCTTCCCAATGTCCAGTTCATACATATTTGGCCCCTGACTTTAACCTTCTACCTTCTAGCCATCTCCATGAGTTTAAAGTTCTATAACTGACTTAGCTTTCATACTAACTTGCATCACTATTATAACCATCTTCTTAGATCTAGAACGCCTTCTTGATTCCTAAACAACTCAAAATTTGGCTATGAGACTCAAGCTGTCTATTCTTCAACCACCTCAGAGAGCTGAGAAGGATAAATATATCTGATTATATAGGTAGTGCAGGGCCTGCAGCTTCCAATACTAAGAAATGACAAACCAGTGACTACCTGGACAGTTCCCATTTTCTCTCCATACATTCCAGCATCAGTCTTCAGCCTTTTGGTCCTGTTTCTCTGACAGACATTTATTGTAGAGCAGGGATTGTGAAGGACTAACCTACCCTGTCTTGGCAGAGCTAGGCTGTCGACTTTCTGGGTATACACCCAAAGGACACCTCACGGAGACATAGGGAAGTCTCCTCATCTATGTTCATAGCAGCCTTATTTGTAATAGCTAGAAACTGGAAACAACCCAGATGTCCCTCAACTGAAGAATGGATTAAAAAACTGTGGTACATCTATACAATGGAATATTACTCAGCTATAAGAAACAATGAAATCATGCAATTTGCAACCAAATGGATGAATCTAGAGAAGCTCATCCTGAGTGAGCTAACCCAGTCTCAGAAGGATGCACATGGCATCTATTCACTTATAGTAGGATTTTAGCTATATCGTACAGAATATCTGTACTACAACCAACACACCAAAAGGAACACGGACATAAACTTTTTTTTTCATTTCTTTTTCTTTTTTCTTTTCCTTTTTTCTTTTTCTTTTTCCTCTCTTTTTTTTTGTTGTTGTTCTTTGTTTTTGTGGGCTTGTGTGTCTGTGGGTCTTTTTTTTTTAGTTTTCTCCCCGTAGCAAGGAGACACCTTTCACTGGCAGTACTGCCTCGTAGGCCCCCAGTGTATGAAGAGGCTCTTGGCCCTCATATGACTCCTGATCTGTGGTGAGAGACTGTTATGCAGGGACACTCCACCCCAGAGGATCAAGACAGAAGGGTCAGAGGGTAGAGCATGAGAGGGTGGGGCTGGGAAGCGGGGGAAAAGAGGACAATATGTTAAGGATGTAACCTGTAGCAACAAAAAAATAAATTTATTAATTTAAAAAAAAGCAGGTAGCAACGTTAAAACACTGTAAATAAAATAAGGGATACAGCCATTCAACCTGGTTTTATAAACCTCCAACTGTCGAAAAAACGTAGAGCTAAGGTAAAATACGGAGAAATGTGGTGTTAACCCATGCCTTTAACTCCAGCAGAGACAGGAGGAGCATCATAGAGTTAGTGGACTTATAAATTCTAGAGTTACACGGAACAGGGTGGTGAGGGTACACACCCTTAATCCCATCATTCAAGAAGAGTACACCCTTAACCCCAACACACTAGAGACAGAAACAGGCAGATCTCAGAGCTCAAGGTCAGCCTGATACAAAACAAACTCTAAATAGAGAAAAACTTCGATCCAGGAGTGGTGGAACACATCTTTAATCCCTTCAGATGGGAACCACAGGTCTCTGATCCCAATAATTAGAATGCAGAGACACACACATAGGATTTGGAAGGACCTAAGTTTAAAAGCTACTTACAAAAGGCCCACTCAATACAAACAAATTGTCCTTCGAGATCTCAAAATATATACACTAAAGCTGGTTTAGCTCCAAAATAACAAAATAATTTCTTCTTTAAACCAGATTGAAAGATAACACTTTATATATTGTCAAAAAACCAAATTTGCTTCAGGAGAAATATTACCTACCCCCCCCCAAAAAAAAGAGGGTGATTGTCCCTGAGTGAGGATTAGGGCAGGGCTCTGTTCTTATCTTTCCAGGAGAATCAAAGCATCCATTCAAGGAACCCAGGGACAACTGGACAATGGAAACCTCAGCAGAAAACAGAATCAGACACCAAAAGAAGACGAGTGACCCAGTTGATTCAGCCTGACAGACTCCCTCAATAGCTGTCTCCATCAAAAGCCTACAACCACAACAACTCAATATCGCTAAGACGGTTCAGCTCTACACAATGCCCCAGCCAGAACCTCAGTAAAGCCTGGAAGTTCATCTTCTGCCTACAAACTCCTTAGGACATCTAAACAGCTGAGAACAGAAGGACTGAACATAAAAGGATTGTACTAACATTTTTAACCATTTTTCCATTTTGGTTCGGGCCCCAAACAGGTTTACTACGATCCAAATCAGCAGGAAGTCATTTTAAGAGAGCGACGTCCCATACCCAGAGGGTGGGGAGGGTGTTTCTCCACCCACCCCCCTTTTTGGTTATTTTAAGGACAACTGAAAACTCTGTTATTTAGGGGAAGAGATTACAAGTTGTTAAATGGTCCTGTTTAATGGGTTTTGGAGGTTAGACCCAGGGTATTCCTTCTTTCCCTTTTCTGTATCCTTCTTTATCTCCTATGTAGGAATGCATGGACTTGAGAAAAATTGTGACATAGACATAGCACAGGAAGGACCAAGAAGAAGGGTCAGATTATTGAATATGCCCTTATACCTTTGTATATTGTTACAAAATTAATAGTATATTTGGCTAAAGTGGTATTGACCATTGTTTATTGTGCAAAAATAAGATTGTATTGGACTACGTCGGTATTGATATTTGTATATTGATACAAAATTAAGATTATAGTTGGCCACAATGGTATTGACCCTTGTATATGGACGCAATATTAAGATTGTATTGAGCCACATAGGCATTGATCTTTGTATATTGATACAAAATTAAGAGTATATTTAGCCACATTTGAATAGATCTTTGTATATTGATACAAAATTAAAGGTATCCTAATGGTATCGTACCTAGAGATACTTAAAAATGAAATGTGAAGCTCTGGCCTCTTGATACCAACCACCTTAAACTGTTTAGGATAGTTAAGAAAAACAAACTCCTAGTCATGCATGCATGTCACCTTGTTAGCTACTATGACAGTCTATCACAGATATTCTCTAAGCTATTCAGTAATCAAGTTGTTAAGAGACAAGCAACATTTGCTTATCTAAATACAAGAGATAGATAGGACATCTTCAAAAACCCCAAGAGATCTGCAGAATATGGCATTCAAAGATGTGGTCTTAAATTAAGATTTTTTTTTTGATATCGTGACATATGAGCTCCTGACAGCACCCCCTATTCTACTCCAAGTAGAAGATAAGCATCGAAAAATCTCCACTGTGAGATGGTTGAATTAGTGGCAAGCCTATCTCTTGGCATGTAAAAACTCCTTGCTTCAACTGCAGACAGACTCCTGTCCAAAAAGGAGAACAGGATAGTTATAAACAGGTGGATTGGGTTAAAAAGCTCACATTTGGAGTAATTGATTGGAACTGGGGATGATTATGTCTAAAAATATTTTAGAATTTGTTGTTTTACAAATATACTTCTACAGAACATAGGAGGCTTGCAAGGTATTTTTAGAGAAAAATACGAGAGAGTAATATTCTTATCTAATAGGGTGATAGAATCCATGTATGCCATTTTCTTGGTTGTAAGGGTTTCCCCCACGTATCTTTTCTCAACAATCGAAGAATATTTGAAAGCTTTCTGAGATAAATGCATTCATCATCTCTTTTAATCCTCAAAGGATCACATTTTATACATAGAAAAATTCAAAAGAAGAATTTTTGCTCTGCCTACTCAAATGCTATTTGGTGGAGCTTGTGTGGTGAATTTAAAACATGTTCCTTTCCCTTGAAACTGAGCTGACCTGACTGACTCATTTATTGCTAACAGAATCCACTGGGAGTGGCTCCTGAAGCCTGGTCAGAAAAGGTCACGCAGCTTCCACTCTGCTCTTTTGTGGTGCTTCTTCTAATAGAAGCCTAGGGGTGTATAAGAACTCTTATCTTCTTTAGACCTGCATTCAAGGGAAGCCACATGTAGGCACCCTGATCAATAGCTAAGCATCAATTATCAGTCATGGAATGAGGCAAATGTCTAACACTATGGAGCCATCATGTACTGTAATCCCATGTCCCATTACGAAAGAAGAGAGCTTTTTCTTTTGTTTTTGATGTTTTTTTTTTGTAAAAAAAAAAAAAAAGTTACTCTGTCATGATCACACACACACACACACACACAGAAATACAATGTTATTTAATCAGCATTCTCATTTCTTTTTCCCTCACATCAAATCCCTTCTTCTTTCCCAGTCCACATCTTACTTTCATGTCTTTTTTGTGTGTATATGTGTGACCCACTGTACTTAATAAGATTTGCTTACTTGAGCATGCATAGGGAATTATTTACATGAATGAATTAAAAGCAATGTACCAGTGGCTGCATAACTGAGGAACAGGACTTCCCCTCCTCTACCAATCAATAACTGCCTCTAGCTCCTCAGGTAGGGATGGAATCTTAGGAGCCCCTCCCCCATCCAAGATGAAATGCTAAAACCAGTCTTGTTCAGGTAGACACTGATGCTGCAGGTTCATGGATATAAATTCCATGCCATGTTGACAATGACAGAATTTTGTAGTGTTCTTTCACATCTTCCAGCTTTTACACTCTCTGCCCTCTCTTCTGTGATGTTTCCTGAGCCTTTAAGAGAGGGAGGGACTTTGGAGTCCTGTTTAGAACTGAGTAATCAGCAGTCATTTATTCTCAGCACATTGATCAGTTGTGGATCATAATAACTCAGAATTACAGAGAAAGGGTCAAGGAAAACTTCAACCTCAGATACCTCAGATGAGGATGGAAGGTGTTGGCTCCCCCTCCTCATAACCTGACACCATAAAATTGGCTGTCCCCCCAGCTACAAACTGTAGTTAAGACTTCATTACCTTGGCAGTTATTCAGTTTTACTCCTTGTTCGACCTTATAAGGTCCCCCCCCCCACATACACACACATCCTACAGCCCCTGACTATGCAGATGAAGTATCTTCCAACACTCCGTAGAAAGAATATCTTGTGTATTGTATAGATATATCATCTGTCAATTAAAAACCTATGGCCTATAGGAAAGGTTAGAATACAAGGTGGGACATCCAGTAGGCAGAACAGATTCTGGGATAGAGCCAGGCATACAAGATATTCTCCAGGGAAGATGTAAGGAAGACAGATGTATAAAAGCTGAGCAGAGGTAACCAACTGGCTACATGGCAGATCTCAGTATAAATGAATTATTTTAAGTTATGAGCTTGTCATAGAACGAGCCTAGCTATATGGCCTAGGTATTTTTAAATATATTTTGGGTCTCAGTGTCTTTATTCCAGGAGCTTGGGGCCTGGAGGAAAAACACATGGCCTACCCTAGCCAATTGTATATGGCCACACAAACCTTGCCACAGAGACCCTGTCCACTTTCCCAGGGGCATAAATAGTCCCCACGTCAATCAACAAAACTGTTCCTGGGCATGTGTTCTTTGCTGTGTGCTCACCATGCTGACCAAGATCCTGCCTGCACCCACCTGCTCTGGCTAAGCTTCACTCTCTCCAGCCCTGCCTGGTGTGCGAGGAGCCTGGATACCTCAGGGGAGAAGCAGACCCGGGGCTGCAATCAGTTATGGGTCTATGTGTCAACTATTGTTTATGGGAAAGAGAAGTCTTTCTGACCAGGTCTGGGAATTACACTAATCTATGTGTATAAACATAAATATCTAGAGAGAAGTTTGGTACCATTCCATTTAACAAAACAATAGTAGTAAGTCCCCTTGAGGTCCTATGACCTCCAAAGCCCTGGTCTTTGACTAGATTTACAGTACCAGGTATGCATTCTTTTGTGTAGTGGGCCTCAGATTTAATCAGAAAGTGGTTGGTTGCTTCCATATAAGTTGTGTCATTGTTGCACTTGTAGGCAAGTCTTGACTGCTAGCTTGTTAGGTATTGTTGCAGGTGAGCTTTCTCCATCAGCAGTTTCCACCGCAGTAACGAAAGCTAACTATCATGGAAGATGCTTCCAGTCCAGCTCTGGCTTGATTTCCCTGTGTTTATTAAGTTCATGAAAGATTTCAGTGAGTGTTACCTGGTTTCTGTGTCATATCACTCAGTGTTACAGCCATTCATTGTGTAGTAATAACAACCAGAATCACCAGTAGTAGAACCTGGTTCTGTTGGACTCCAAAATGCATCCAAATCTATGCATTTTCTGCCTCTTTAAACATTTGATTATGCTGCTTCATAACAAAATCTAGTATGAGCTGCACTTAATTAAATGATTATATACTGAGATATTAACTTTGACATATTCGTGGTGCTTTGAGTTCTACAAATGCTTTTCTGGATTCTATTCTTTTGTCATTTACTAAATCAGAGAATTGCCATTTTACAAATAATAATAATAATAATAAAATTTTCCTTCATTCAGCCAATATTTATTGATCACTACTATATGTTAAACAAATAATAACTCTCATTAACACAAAAAAAGGAAAATGGAGGCCTGAGCACATTTGCTACTAATAGAGGCTAGGAAGAAAATGAAGAAACATACATTTAAATGTGTATGATAAAATGTAAAAAAAAGTTCTCCACTAGAAGGAAGTGCAGAGAAGTCTTCTGGGGAGAAATAAAAGTTTGTTTTTTTCTAGGCAATTAGAGGAAGAAGGGAAGGAGAACAGAAAAGAACAGGGACTCCCTGGGCTAGTTTGTCTATAGTCCTAGCTTCAAGTTCTTAATATAAGAAACCTGCTCACTGATAGTCAGAGGGAGAGGGCTAGACAGAAGAAAAGAAAAAGAATCTAGAAGAGGAGAATGAAGCTGGTCCTCTTGGTAGGCACATCAGTAGTTATTATTTGTCAGGAGAGTTAAAGATTGTTTTCAATCTACCACACCTATTTCAGATAAAAATAGTTCATCTCCATTTTTTTCCCTATAAGAATAGCTGTTATGCTTAAGGAACTTTTCTTTTCAGAGTGAAGCATTGGTTCTGTAGATTCATGATTTCTTTGATAAAAAGAAGAAAAAAAAAGCTTTGGGGTAAAGAGGCTATTATTCCATTAGTATCGATCTACAGTTTAAGAACAAGCCACATATTTCTTTGTCCTAGCAGAGTTGTCTATGAGAAAGGGTTATTTTTTTAAATAATATTACATTTCTTGGGCTAGCTAACAAGAGAACTTCCCTTTCCCTCAATAGTAGTTAATCCAAAAATGAGCCTGAGATCCAAGACCGACTCTTTTAAGAATTGGTGTAAATGAGGAATAAGGAGGCTCAGTTGAAATCTTGAATTACAAAAAATATATAACTCTAGGATGTCAGGAACTATCATCCTCACCAAGGAAACAGCCAGTCTGTATAATACAACTAACACTAATTAAAAATTAAACTGTTTTTCTTCTGGAAACTACCAACCTTTACAGTAAAAAAACCAATAAATTATCCTCTTTTCTGCCTGGTTTAACCTAGTTTTGAATTGACATTTGTTCCTAATGATGGGAACATATTTTGGCATCTGAATGATATACCATAACACTGCCTTCATTCAGACAACCCCCATACTTTCTCAGGACAAGGTAGTTATTGGGAGTAAAGGCTTTGGTATCAGACAGGACTGATTTGTACTATCAACCCTGCCAAGTACAGGCTGTGTCATTCTAAGCTGTGCTGTGCTCTCCAGACACATCTTCTTTGTAAAATATGGTTGTTGTAGCTTGCATCTTTAGATTTATTTTGAGATGATTCTTGTAAGGTGTTTAGCTCAGTCCTTAATGGATTTCTGAGGTCTAGATAATTATGGTTTATACAATCCTTTTTAATATTTCTTCTATGGCATTCTTAGACACCAAGAATGTGAAACAAAGACTTGGAAAGCAGGTATATTCAAGGATGTGTATGGTGTGTGTGTGTGTGTGTGTGTGTGTGTCTTTATTAAATTGATTTATCATTTATTCTGAGCGAGGTGGACATATTCATGGTGCAAGTAAGGAGAACAGTGGACAATGTTCAAGTCAGTTCTCTACTATCATGAGAATTGAACTCAGGTCGTCAAGCTTGTCAGCAGGTAGTCTTTACCCACTGTGCTGTCTTATAGGCCAAAAAAAAATCCTTCATTTTATTCTAAATCTAATTGGTAGGATATATAGATGTGATAAAAGGAAAAGAGTCTACAATAACCTAAATTTAAATATAAGGACCACAGAGCTGGGGGAAATGAGAAAACGAAAGGTAAGGTGTTGCTCACATGTGCATGTGTTTGGGCCTGAATGCTTAGGGTTGGAAAACCTATCTGGGTTATCCAATCAGTGCTTGTCCTTAGACAAGACTGATTCTTCCTGGGAGAGAGGGTTTTTGTTTTGTTATTATTTTTTTATTAATAAATAAATTTATTTATTTATTGCTTCAGGTTACATCTCCATCATATTGTCCTCTTTTCCCCCTTCCCAGCCCCACCCTCACACCCTCTACCCCCTATCCCTTCCATCCCACTCCTCTGGAGTGGAGTGTCCCTACATAATGTCCCTTGCCTCAGTTCAGAAGTCATATGAGGGCCAAAAGCCTCCTCATACACTGGGGGCCTACAAGGCAGCAACACCAGTGAAAAGTGTCTCATTGCCAGGGAGGGAAAACTAAAAAACAAACCAACAAACAAACAGAAACAAGACAAATAAATAAATAAAAAGTCTATGTCCATGTTCCCTTTGGTACGTTAGTTCTAGTATATATATATATATATATGTATATATATATATACATACATACATATATATATATATATATATATATCCTGTACTATATAGCTAAAATCCTACTATAAGTGAATAGATGCCATGTGCATCCTTCTGAGTCTGGGTTAGCTCACTCAGGATGAGCTTCTTTAGTTCCATCCATTTGGCTGCAAATTGCATAATTTCATTGTTTCTGATACCTGAGTAATATTCCATTGTATAGATGTACCACAGTTTTTTAATCCATTCTTCAGTTGAGGGACATCTGAGTTGTTTCCAGTTTCTAGCTATCACAAATAAGGCTGCTATGAACATAGATGAGGAAAATTCCCTATGATTCCGTGAGGAGTCATTGGATGTATACCCAGAAGAGGTATGGCTGGGTCTTGAGGCAAAGCTATTCCAAGTTTTCTAAGATATCGCCATACTGACCTCCATAGTGGTTGCACAAGCCTGCATTCCCACCAGCAATGGAGGAGGGTTCCCCTTTCTCCACACCCTCACCAGCATGTGCTGCCATTTGAGCTTTTGATCTTAGCCATTCTGACAGGTGTGAGATGGAATCTCAGAGTCATCTTGAGTTGCATTTCTCTGATGATTAAGGATGTTGAGCATTTCTTCAGGTGTCACTCGGCCATTAGGGATTCCTCCTTTGTGAATTCTCTATTTAGCTCCATCCCCCATTTTTTGATTGGATTATTTGGTTTCTTGGAATTTAATTTTTTGAGTTCTTTGTAGATTTTGGATATTAGCCCTCTGTCAGATGTGGGGTTGGTGAAGATTTTCTCCCAGTCTGTAGGCTGCCATTTTGTTCGAATGACAGTGTCTTTTGCCTTACAGAAGCTTTTCAGTTTCATGAGGTCCCATTTATTGATTGTTGATCTCAGGTCCTGAGCTGTTGGTATTCTGTTCAGGAATTTGTCACCTGTGCCAATGAGTTCAAGGGTTTTCCCCACTTTTTCTTCTAGTAGATTTAGTGTGACTGGCCTTATGTTAAGCTCTTTGATCCACTTGGACTTAAGTTTTGTGCTAGGTGATAATTTTGTGTCTAATTTCATTCTTTTAAAAGTGGACATCCAGTTGGACCAGCACCATTTGTTGAAGATGCTGTCCTTTTTCCATTGTGCTGTTTTGGCTTCTTTGTCAAAAATTAGGTGGCCATAGGTGTGTGGGTCCATTTCTGGGTTTTCAATTTGATTCCATTGATCTACTGGTCTGTTTCTATACCAATACCATGCTGTTTTTACAACTATTGCTCTGTAGTACAGCTTGGAATCTGGGATGGTGATACCTCCAGATGTTTTTTTATTGTACAGGATTGATTTAGCTATTCTGGGCTTTTTGTTGCTCCATATGAAATTGAGAATACTTCTTTCCAGGTCTATAAAGAATTGTGTTGGTATTTTGATAGGAATTTCATGGAATCTATATATTGCTTTTGGTAGGATGGCCATTTTGATTATGTTGATCCTACCTATCCATGAGCATGGGAGATCTTTCCATCTTCTAAAGGCCTCTTCAATTTTTTTCTTCAAGGGCTTGAAGTTCTTGTTGTACAGGTCCTTTGCTTGCTTGGTTAGAGTTACCCCCAGGTATTTTATATTGTTTGTGGCTATTGTGAAGGGGGTTGTTTCCCTTATTTCTTTCTCAGCCCATTTGTTTTTTGTATAAAGAAGGGCTTCTGATGTTTTTGAATTAATTTTGTATCCAGCCACCTTGCTGAAGGTGTTTATCAGCTGTAAGATTTCTCTGGTGGAATTTTTGGGGTCGCTTATGTATACTATCATATCATCTGCAAATAGGGATAATTTGACTTCTTCATTTCCAATTTTTATCCCTTTGATCTCCTTTAGTTGTCTTATTGCTCTAGCAAGGACTTCAACTACCATATTGAAGAGATATGGTGAAAGTGGACATCCTTGTCTTGTCCCTGAGTTTAGAGGAAATGCTTCAAGCTTCTCTCCATTTAATTTGATGTTGGCTACTGGCTTGCTGTATATTGCCTTTATTATTTCTAGGTATGGTCCATGTATGCCCGTTCTCTCCAGAACTTTTAGCATGAAGGGGTGTTGGATTTTGTCAAATGCTTTTTCTGTATCTAGCGAGATTATTATGTGTTTTTTTTCTTTCATCTTGTTTATATGGTGAATGATGTTGATAGACTTTCGTATGTTGAAGCATCCCTGCATCCCTGGGATGAAGCCTACTTGATCATGGTGTATGATACTTTTGATGTGTTCTTGAATTCGGTTTGCTAGCATTTTTTTTTTTTTTTTGGTTTTTCGAGACAGGGTTTCTCTGAATATCTCTGGCTGTCCTGGACTCGCTTTGTAGACCAGGCTGGCCTCGAACTCACAAAGATCCGCCTGCCTCTGCCTCCCAAGTGCTGGGATTAAAGGCGTGCGCCACCACTGCCCGGCTTGGTTTGCTAGTATTTTGTTAAGTATTTTTGCATCTATGTTCATGAGGGAGATTGGTCTGAAGTTTCTTTCTTTTTTGGGTCTTTGTGTGGTTTAGGAATCAGGGTGACTGTGGCCTCATAGAGTGAGTTTGGTAGTGTTCTTTCTGATTCCATTTTGTGAAACAGTTTGAAGAGTATTGGTGTTAGCTCCTATTTGAAGGTCCTGTAGAATTCCGTGGTAAGGCCACCTAGCCCTGGGCTTTTTTTGGTTGGGAGATTTATAGGACTGTTTAATCTGTTAATCTGATCTTGATTTAGCTTCAGTAGTTGGAATCTATCAGGAAAATTGTCCATTTTGTTTAAATTTTCAAATTTGGTGGAGTATAGATTTTTAAAGTAGGACCCACGTATTATCTGGTTTTCCTCAATGTCTGTTGTTATTTCTCCCTTTTCATTTCTGATTTTGTTGATTTGGGTTTTTTCCCTCTGCCTTTTAGTTAATTTGGCTAAGGTTCTGTCTATTTTGTTGATTTTCTCGAAGAACTAACTCTTGGTTTCATTGATTCTTTGTATAGTTCTTTTTGTTTCTAAGTTGTTGATTTCAGTCCTCAGTTTGATGATATCCTGCCTTCTGCTCCTCTTGGGAGTGTTTGCTTCTTTTTTTTTCCAATTCACCCAGTTTAGCTGTTAATTTGCTAATATGAGCTGTCACAATTTTCTCTTTGAAGGCCCTTAGTGCTATGAACTTTCCTCATAGCACAGCTTTCATTGTTTCCCATAGGTTTGGGTATGTTGTGCCTTCATTGTCATTGGATTTTAAGAAGTCTTTGATTTCCTTCTTTATTTCTTCCCTGACCCAGTAGTCATCCAGTAAAGAGTTGTTCAATTTCCATGTGTGTGTAGGCTTTCTGTTGGTTCTTTTGCTTTTGAAGTCCAGCTTTATTCCATGATGTTCTGATAAGATACAAGGGATTATTTCAATTTTCTTGTATCTGTTGAAACTATCTTTGAGTCCAACTATATGATGGATTTTGGAGAAGGTTCCGTGTGGTGTGGAGAAGACGGTGTATTCCTTTGTGTTTGGGTGAAATGCTCTGTAGATATCTGTTAGGTTTATTTGGTTCATGATCTCTGTTAGACTCATTATTTCTCTGTTTGACTTCTGTCTTGATGATCTATCCATTATTGTGAGTGGGGTGTTGAAGTCTCCCACTACTAATGTGTTGGGATTAATGTGCGATTTAAGTTTTAGAAGCGTTTCTTTTACAAATGTAGGTGCCTTTGTATTTGGGGCATAGATGTTCAATATTGAGATGTCCTCTTGATGAATGTTCCCTTTAACGAGTATGTAATGCCCTTCTCTGTCTTTTTTTATTAACTTCAGTTGGAAGTCTATTTTGTTTGATATTAGAATGGCTACTTCAGATTGCTTCCTGGGTCCATTTGCAAGGAAAACCTTTTCCCAGACCTTTACTCTGAGGTAGTGTCTATCTTTGATAGTGAGGTGTGTTTCTTGTATGCAGCAAATAGATGGGTTTTATTTACGGATCCAATCTGTAAGTCTGTGTCTTTTTATTGATGAGTTGGGTCCATTGATATTGATGGATATTAGTGACCAGGGGTTGTTATTTCCCATTATTTTGGGATAGGTGGTCATCCTGTGTCTCTTTTGCTTTAGTTGCTGTGGAGTTCTCTATTTCCTCTGTTTTCTTGGGTGTATTTATCTTCTCTGGGTTGGAATTTTCCTTCTAGGATCTTCTGTAGGGCTGGGTTTGTGGGGAGATAATGTTTAAATTTGGTTTTGTCATGGAATATCTTATTTTCTCCATCTATGTTGACAGAGAGTTTTGCTGGGTATAGTAGTCTGGTTGGGCACCTATATTCTCTCAGGGCTTGTAGGACATCTGTCCAGACCCTTCTAGCTTTTAAAGTTTCTGAGGAGAAGTCAGGTGTAATTCTGATGGGTCTGCCATTGTATGTGACTTGACTTTTTTCTCTTACAGCTTTTAATATTCTTTCTTTGTTCTGTATATTTGGAGTTTCAATTATTATGTGGCGAGAGGAGTTTCTTTTCTGATCTAATCTGTTTGGTGTTCTTTAAGCCTCTTGGATTTTTATTGGCATCTCTTTCTTCAAGTTTGGGAAGTTTTCTTCTATGATTTTGTTGAAGATATTTCCTGGACCTTGGAGTCGGGAGTATTTGTCTTTTCATTGAGTCCTTGATTTCTTGGATGTTGTGGGTGAGAGACTTTTTAGCTTTCTCATTTTCTTTGGATGTTGTACTGATTTCTTCCATCGAATTTTCCATGCCTGAGATCCTGTCTTCCACCTCTTGCATCCTATTTTTGATACTCATTTCCATAGTTCCTGTTCTCTTCCCCTGATTCTCCATTTCCACTTTTAACTCTGACTGTGTTTTCTTTATTGCTTCCCTTTCCATTTTCATGTCTTGAATGGTTTTATTCATTTTGTACATTTCCTGCTCCATTTTGCTTGTTTTTTTGCCTGGAATCTTTCATTGCTCTGTCTTTTTCCTGTTCAAGTTGAGCCACCTTGGCTTGGAGCTCTCTAATGGTATTATCCATTGCTTTCACTTATGAAGTTGTGGCTTCTTTGAATTTTTTCATAGATTTAAGTTATTTTTGAAGGGACTCTATCACTTTCCATAATGTAGAATTGTTATCATTTTCTTGTGTTTGTGCTGTGGTGAGGTAGTCAGAATTGGATGAACTAGGATAGTTTTGCTTTGTTGGAGTCATATTTCCCTGATTTCTGTTTTTTCTTGGGCCTTTGGCCATTTGGATGTGCTTAGCTGTCTGTTCCTGTTGTCTTGGGCGCTTTGGTGTAGCAGTCGAATTGCTTGGCGATCTGTCGCTGCTTACAGGGGGATCTCAGGGTCACTGTGCATCTAATAGTCAGAAGCACTGTGAGCTGGTGCAGCCTATTTATTCCGAGGCAATGAGGAATGGCTCGGGATTGTTTCACTGCTCCCAAGTCAGACCTCTCTATGTTGCACACTGAGTGTTCAGCCTGCAGTGGCTCTTGTGATATGGTCCTGTGTGCCCAGGCACAGATTCTGTGGGCTTTGGAGGTCCCCAAGGAGTCTGAGAGGACCCAATCCATGCCTGATATGTCTGGGCTTTCCAGAATACAGCTGTGGGCCCCCTGGCTGCTGGGCTCCACATTTTGGAACCCTCAGCCTCTGCACGCCTCCACCGCATGCACCGATGCAGCCACCTCCTTTTTTTTTTTTAATCTGCTAATTTCCTTTTTTTTCTTTCCCTTCTTCAAAAACCTATATGAAATAATTCTATTACAGTGTTATTTAATATGTAAACTGCATTACAACACAAAATAGAATATGATTCTAAAAACTAAAGTTATGGTTTGTATTAACACTTTGAGTTAAGCTTTACAGGGACCTACCACCAAGACCACCTCAAAACAATCCAGAAAGATCTATCTATCCATCCATCCTACCAAAATTGCATGACTTTATGTATTAAGAAGTTAATGTATGCATGGATATGTGTCTGTGGTATTTGTGTATGTGTGTGTAATGTGTGTATGTGTACATTTTATACACATGTATGTACATTTGTGGGGGTTCACTAAGCTATTAGCATGTTGGAGGAGAACAGAATCAAAACCCAACGTCCTCCACTAGCATTCTCCATATTTTGAATGAAGTTCTCACTGAACCGAGAGCTCACTAGTTTGGGTAGGCTAATGCGTTGAACTCCTGGGATTTGCCTGTCTCTTTGTCCCCAGCACTGAGGTTAGTCATGGGCCACCATGTCTGACTTCTTACACAGATGCTGAGAATCTGGATCCAGGTCAACACGCTTGCACAAAAGGGGTGCACTACTGAGCCATCTCCCCATCCTAACAGGTGAGTTATTAATGGATGTTTTTGTTTGGACAGCACTACGTACATAATTATTTTGTACCTGGTCCCATTCTAAAAATGTAGACATAATTACTAGCTTGATTATGTGAACACCCATACCTTTTGTTGATGTTGTTGCTTTCAAAATTCCTCTGGGGGGGAGGGGCGGCAATGTAGATCTGATGGTTGATCATGAAGGTGTCACAAGTTAAGATACCAAATGATGAGGATTTTTTGTTTGTTTGTTTTCTATTTTGTAAGTTTTGTATGTTTGTGTACGAAGGACAGTGGCATCGAATTAAGTTTCCAAGATCATCGTTACAAAAACACAAAATTGCCAAACAGTCATGATGACAAAGAATGTAGTTTTTCCTGGAGTGATCTAGCCTAAACATTCCAGATGAACAGACACAGGCAAACCAAACCAAAGCAAATCTGAGCAAAGCACCAACAACAGCGTGAACTTATTTTGAATTCACCAACGGGTTTTTATTTTTCTGTGCTTTCAGAAATCTTAAATTTATCTCATGTTCTTCAGTTTTCTCTCCACCTCTCCAGTAATACTATTTTCTCATTCATGAGACATCACTTCAACTTTTTTTCTGGTACTGAACATCACAGAAAAAAAAAAAAAAAAACAAACAAACCAACAAACAAAAAAACCCAAGCTAGAAAGCCAGCATATCTGGCGATGTGGCCACTGCAAGGGATGTTTGCCTAAGCAGTCCTCATTGCCACAGAGACTGGAGTCTGTAAACATAGTGCAGCCCAGGTAGGAGATGCTGATGAGAAAGGACACCCTCCAGGAGCTTTTCCCTGTGTGACCTCAATTTCCTGCTACTTGCTTCTTTCTCATTCAATATGACTGGGGTGGCAGTCTAATTAGCTTCTCCTGTCAATGACACAGCATAAAGTTCACGAGAAAAGAGACTCAGTTGAAGAACTGTGTAGAATGAACTGGCCCTTGCACATATCTGTAAGAAATTATCTTCCTTGTTAATTGATCCAGGAGGGTCTAGCTTACTGTGGGCAGCACCATTCCCAGGTAGGTGGTGCTGGTTTATACACAAACAATAGCTAAGCATGGGTCTGTGAGTGAGCCAGTAAGCAGTGTTTCTCAATGGTTTCTGTTATACATCCTCAGCTGTGAGCTCCTTGGTAAGAGGGCATGTTATGTGGAATGGCAAGCAGGTCTGCCTGCAGGTCCCTTTGTAAGTTCCTGTCCTACCTTCCCCTCAGTGATGGACTGTGACCAGCAAGCTGAAATAAGCGCTTTACTTCCCTTAGTTCCTTTTAGCCAGAGGATTTTATCACAGAAATAGAAAAGAAACTAGAATTGCTCTACTATTCTACTGTCTCTCTCTTCCCCTCTTCAAAGGGGACTGACTTATTCTTTTTAACATAATCTTTCTAAATTAATCCATGCTGTCACAAATGGCAGAATTCCCTGTCTTACAAAGCATGATAGATGGATAATAGAATATTAATATCAGTTGCCAAATATGCATGGGCTGGACATTGGGAATGTATGTCATACATTTGCAAATTCTCAGCTGTTTTCAAGCCTCAGAGGAAACATGTATCACTAAAGAATTCATCACACATGGCATCTATTCACTTATAATCGTATTTTAGCCATATAGTACAGGATAACTATACTATAACCAATGCACTAAAAGGAACAAGAACATAGACTTTGTTATCTGTTAATGAGACACTTTGCCCTAAGGGTGCTGCCATGTAGGCCCCCAGTATATGAGGAAACTCTTAGCCCTTTTAGCTGAACTGGGGAGGGGGATTGATATGTAGGGACACCCCACTCCAGAGGAGTAGGATAGAAGGGAAAGGGGGTAGAGGGTGGGGAGAGTGGGACTGGGAGGGGTGAAAAGAGGGCACTGTGATGGAGATGTAACTTGAAGTAATAAATAAACATTTTAAAAAACTGGAGATTATCATATATATCTCAGAGTATTATGAGGAAGCTCATAGCCCTCATATGACTGCTGAACTGGGGTCGGGGACTGATACGTAGGGACACTCCACTCCTCCAGAGAAGAAGGACAGAAGGATAGGGGGTAGAGGGTAGGAGGGTGGGACTGGGAGGGGTGGAAAGAGGGCACTGTGATGGAGATGAAACTTGAAGTAATAAATAAACATTAAAAAAAGAATTCATCACACACATACATCCTTTTCAAAATGAAAAAGTAATAATGTTGTGTACTTCTGGGGTACATTGTGATGTTTTGATGTGTAAGCACATTTACAATGATCAAGCAAAGTCAGTTAACATAACCATGCCTCATATAGTTCTTTGTGAGATGAATTAGAATCTGTTATTTAGCTATTGTAACTACAATCACACTGCAGTGCAATAGAACATGATAATTTATCCTTCCTTTCTCATTGAAATTTTGACATCTCCCCTTTCTCCATCGATCTCTTCCCCTCCAGATTCTGAAGAGAGCTTTTGATTTTGTTCCATCTATAGGTAAGTACATCCAGTGTTTGTTTCTCTGCACCTGACTTATTCTTGTTAGCATAATCTTCACTAAATTAATCCATACTGTCACAAATGGCAGAATTCCCTGTCTTCCAAAGCGTGATAGATGGATAATAGAATATTGATATCAGTTGCCAAATATGCATGGGCTGGACATTGGGAATATATGTCATACCTTATAACTTCCATAATTTAGTCCTAATTATTAAAAAAATTATGAGTTCTGGGAGAAGGGGGGAGAGGGGAGAGGGGTGGGGCCAGGAGGGGTGGTGGGAGGTGACTGTGATGGAGATGTAACTGGAAGTAATAAATAAACATTAAAAATAAAACAAACAAACAAACAAAAAACCAAAAGCATGAATATAATCCAGACTGTGAACCCCATTTTAAAAAGTCAACACATTTGCTGATACACACTCAGGAGGTCTATCATGAATAGGTTCACAACATAAGACATCTTCTCTTTGATATGCTGATTTCAGATTCTTTTAATACACACCCAGAAGTAGAATTGCTGGTGGACATGGTAGTTCTCTTTTTTAACTTTTTTTTTTGTGTGTGTGTGCATAGGGAGAATCTCATTACTGTTTTCAAAAATGAATGAATTAATTTTTAATGCCATCATCAGTGTATAAGACTTTCCTGTTTCCCACTTCTTGTCAATGCTTAACCTTTCATTGTGTGTGTGTAAGAGAGAGAGAGAGAGAGAGAGAGAGAGAGAGAGAGAGAGAGAGAGGTGTGTAGTGTATCTTCAGGTGTGGGTGTGAGGGCACATACCCGTGTGTATGTGGAGGGCACAGGAGGATGGCAGGTATCAAACTCTATTGCTTTGTGTTTAATTTTCTTCAGAGAGGGTCTCTCCCTGAACCCGGAGCTAGGGCTGCAGTCAGCAAACTTTTGGAGTACTCTTTTTATGCAGTCAGCAAAC
>CAJQZJ010033222.1:4838949-4866390 GCA_907164525.1 Lophiomys imhausi | reverse complement strand
TACTCTTTTTATGCAGTCAGCAAACTTTTGGAGTACTCTTTTTATGCTATTTATTGTACTTGGGTGGTAAACATGCCCAACACCAAGCATACAGCCATGGCTTTTTATATGGGCGCTGGGGATTTGAATGCAGGTCCTCAAGCTTGCATAGCAAATGTTTTTAATCCCACCCATCTCTCCAGTCACCTCTTCTCTTCTATAAAAGTCAATCTAGTAAGTATGAGGTGGTACCTAATTGTAGCCATAACATTCATTTCTCTCATGACTAGAGAGACATTCTTTCAGGTATCTTTTGACCACATATATGTTTTCATTTTAGAAATGTCCTTGGCTGCATGCATTCTGGAATCCTTACTTCTTTCCAAGGATTATGAACAGGGTACTATGTTCTCCCTTTTAAGTATTCATCTTAGATGTTTGTGTTATAAAGAATTTTGAGGACGGCAAATTGAAAACAAAAATCCTGTTACTGGCAGCAAAATAATTTCTCCAAAGATATACATAAAAATTTAGACTTCTGATATATTCTATGTTGAATGAATATTAAATTGCAGAAGCATAGAAACATAACGTTGTGGAGAGTTCAGACTAAGAGGAAGATCATTCTAGTCTATTGCCTTCATTTCACAGATGAGGAAATATAGGTTCTGAGAAGTGCCCAAAGGTTATGTAAAGTTTGGGGTGAAGAAAGGGCTAGAAATAAGGTCTTAAAGATTGATTAGACAAGTTCTTATGCGGTTTTTAACTAGGAATCTGGAGTTTGTGAAAGTTTCTCAAAAAATGTAGCTCTCAACTGTTTAAACACAACAAAGGAATTGGTAGTCACAAGTACAGAAGAGAATGTAGAACACAGAGCTGCTGGAGCAACTTGTTTGTTTTCTACAGAGTTTAAGACCAATGGTTCTCAGCTTTCTTAATGCTGTGACTCGTTAATACAGTTCCTCATGTTATGGTGACCGCCAGCCATAAAATTATTTCCGCTGCTACTTCATAACTGTAATTTTGCTACTGTTATGAATTGTAATGTAAATTTCTGATATGCAGGATATCTGATATGTGACCCTCGTGAAAGGGTCATTACACCCCCCCCCCAAGTCACAACCTACAAGTTGAGAATCACTTGTCTAAACAACGATTTTTTAAATGTCTGTTTTAATACCTGCAATCACACCTTAACAGAACCTCCCTGGTCTTTTGGATATTCTGCATAAAGCCTTTGCAAGTTACTAGTGGGTATTTTGTGGAATCATGATGAGCAAGGGTGGTGTGCCATGAATACTGACACTAAATTCACCGTTTTCAGATGCACATAGTAAATGACTACAGTGGAAACATGACCTCTGGCTGCTTCCTCTGTTTCTGCTCAACTCTTCTGCATTTTTATAAGATAGAAATATGTGTTTCGAAGTTGAACTGCTGGCAGTTTTGTGGGAAATTTATAGCTTTTTAAGCACAGCCATTTATTTCCATGTAGAAAAACTATGAACAAGAGTAACACATAGAATTATTACACAAATTATACTGGCCTGATTTCTTAGAATAGCCACTACCCCAGATGTGTTCTTGTCCTATAAGAGAAATATTCATTGGAAAATAGATTGTACACTTAGAACATGAAGTCTAACATCTTTTTCAAAAAGAAACAGGGCCATTAGAACAGGAGACATTCATCTATTTATTTACTTATTTTTCTTATTGTTCTCTTTGCACAAGTCACAGCATAAATGCTATGGGCACAGAAGTTGACACAAATATGAACTTCTCTTATAGGTCTAAATTTTGCTTTCAAGATGTTCTGAAAAAGTTAAAAATGAATTACAGTAACTATATCTAAATATGACTTCCTAATAAAGACTTATTTTTACTTATGTAAACAAAAGTTTCCATAAAGAATTGAACACATTTTGCCTTGAAAAAGCACTGGTGTAGAAGTCAGGTGACAGAGGCCTTCGTTGACCACTCTGGACAAGTTTTAAGCTCTATTTGTTTATGCGTGAAATTGGAATTGCACACCAATCTGAAACACCGTCAGCAAAGCTTCTACGAGCGTATAATTATATTTAGGAACTGATATGTTTATTTGTGGTGAAAACAGTGTTTAAAGTACTGGGTCAAACTACCTTTTAGTATTAACTATTTCTGGTGAGAGAGCAGCGCAAGCTTTTTCAACTCTATAGCATTCTCTAGGGCATTTCAGCAGTTTCAATTATTCAGTTTGAAACCCCTGGTCTCAGGTCATAGGTACCATTTTGCTAAAACTTCCAAATCTTCATTCCAGGAAGGAATTGTGATTTGTGGCAGGAGGAAAGAGATGTTGCAGGGAAGGGAAAATGACCAGAGTTGAAGGGTGGCTCGTCAGTTCCGTTTAAATATAAGATTACATTCAGTGGGATCACCCACTACAAGTTCTGAGCCACGGTAACTTTGTTAAGTTTGACTCACTGTGTGAGAGCAATCAGCAGCAATGGTGTGAGTGCCATGCAATTGTCACTGACTTTGGGTTTGGAAGGGGATACAGTTTTAGGGGGCTCCCAAGCTGCTTCTCGTCTCCAAGGAGCTTTAGGAGCTAAAGCTATACACAATCTAAAGTAATGATTCTTATTCTTTTGTACACGTTGGAATCAAGAACGATTTTTTTAAAAAATTCAGGCTGCGCTCTTAAATACTTTATTGTATCTGACATCAGAATTTTTTAAAAATCCTCCATATTTCTAATGTGCTGCCACATTTGAGAACAATCGATCGAATTTTATGTCTTATTCTGGGAAAAGAAACTTTTCTCTTGAAAATAAGTAATTGAATTACTATACACATCTACAGCTGTGAATACTCAATTCAACCTAACAAATATTTATTGAGCATCTACATGTGTGAATGTGACCTCATCAACTAATAGACATTTTATTACATCTATTTACATGTGTGTGTATATGTATGTGTATGGGCACATATAGAGATAACAGAGAAAAATTTGTGGGAGTCAGTTCTCTTCTTCTACCATGTGGGTACTAGGGATCAAACACAGGTCATCAGGTATGGAAGCCAGTGCCTGACACAAAGCAAACCCCTTGTTAATAGGAGCTATTAGTACTATAAACATACCAACAGTTACTATTATTACATGTAATAATATCATTACATGTTATTAATTATTCATTGCAGTAGGCATTTATTTTAATTTACAAACTTAGATTTTTTTCACTGGAAATCCTGATTGTACTCTTTCCTTAATAATTTCTTCATTTTTACCTTTTGCTATTGTTTTTATGAAATATTTATATTAAATGGATTTCTTTAATTTTACATTTTATGGAAAAATTTGTCTAATGTGTTCTTCCACTGAATGCTCAATAAAATGCCTGTTAAATAAGCAAATAAATCCAGAAGCAGCTGTATCTAGTGGTGAAGATAGACCAAAGTTCCTTGGAACCCCAGCTATGTGAGAATTCTTCAATAATTGAGATATAGGAAAGATACATGAAGGAATTGCATTTTATGAACTGTGGGTTCAATGTATTAAGTAAATTTCTTGATATCAAGAGTTCTTGGGTGGGGAGCAGACATGGACAGACTGGGAAATGAATGTGATGGGGTGAACAATGTGAAATTCCCAAAGAGTCATTAAAAATATCGTATTGAAAAAAAGAAATTCTATTTGAAAGTGAAAAAAAAGTTTTTAGAGCCTTAACTATAACAAATTTCAAATACTTAAGAAAATAATTATTAGTATTTTATACATTTATTTTCATCACCAATTCTATTTAGATAGCATATTAGCAATGAGTTATAAGGCAAATTACATTAAAATATAGCTTGAAATTTTTTTATCAGCAGCATGCTTCCTAATTCTGTATCTTTGAAAGACCTACTGTTTTTCCATTGCAAATTTCATTCTAGACCTATTATTTAATGATTAATTTTTAAACCCCTCAGAATGTCAAATTGATTATCTTCCAATATGATCTAAATGATGTAGGGAAAAAAGTAAAATTCTGCATCAGAAAAGTTTTTGTATTAGAGTTATTGGAGAGAAGCAGGAATGTGGACAGAATACCCATGGGTCAGCTTGACCTTGAGACCATTCCAGCATTCTGAGCTGCCCACACTTTAGGATCAGGGTTAGCTTTAAGACAGATTCCAGAAGAGAAAGTGATAATTCCAAAGGCAAACATTAAGAGTCCTCTCCTGGGTTTCTTTTTTCTTTTTTTTTTTAATACTTTATTTTTTTTTCTTCAAGTTACATCTCAGTAACAAACCCCTCCCTATTCCCCCTTCCTATCCCGCCCTTCCACCCTCTTCCCCCCCAGAAGTTTCCCCTTTCAGTCCAACAGATGTTTCCTTCTCTTATAACAGTAAGTATTATACAAAACAATAGATATAAATATGCCACATTTATGAGAGTTAAATGGCCCAGTATACCTTCCCAATGTCCAGTTTATACATATTTGGCCCCTGACTTTAACATTCTACTATCTAACCAACTCCATGAGTTTAAAGGTCTATATGTGACTCAATATTCATACTATCTTGCAACACACTTTTAAGAGTATCTTCTTAGATCTATAACACCCTCTTGATTCCTAAACAGTTCAAAATTTAACTATGAGACTCTAGCTGTCTATTCTTCAACCACCTCAGAGACCTGAGAGGGATAAATATATTTGCTTATATAGGAAGTGCAGGGCCTGCAGCTTCCAAAGCTAAGAAAGAACATACCAATGACTGCCTGGACAGTTCCCATTTTCTCTCCATACATTCCAGCATCAATCTTCAGCCTTTGGATCCTGTTTCTCTGACAGACATTTGTTGTAGAGCAGGGATTATGAAGGACTTACCTACCCTGTCTTGGCAGGGTTAGGCTGTCGACTTCCCTGCTACCAAGTTTTGTCCTTTTTGGACAGCAGTCTGTCTGCAGTTGGTGCAAGGGGTTTTTTCATGCCAAGAGAAAGGCTTGCCACTAATTCAACCATCTTACAGTGGAGGTTCTTCGATGCTTATCTTCTACTTGGAGTAGAATGGGGGTGCTGTCAGGCGCTGATATGTCTCGATATCAAAAAAAAAATCTTGATTTAAGATAACATATTTGAATGCCATATTCTGCAGATCTCTTGGGGTTTTTGAAGATGCCCTATCCATCTCTTGTATTTAGATAAGCAAATGTTGCTTGTTTCTTAGCAACTTGATTACTGCGTAGTTTAGAGAATATCTGTGATAGACTGTCATAGTAGCTAACAAAGTGACATGTTTGCATGACTAGGAGTTTGTTTTAACTATCCTAGACCATTTTAGATGGTTGGTATCAAGAGGTCAGAGCTTCACATTTTATTTTTAAGTATCTCTAGGTATAATACCATTAGGAAGCATTACCTTTAAATTTGTATCAATATACAAAGATCTATTCAATTGTGGTTAAGTATACTCTTAATTATGTATCAATATACCAAGATCAATGCCTATGTAGCCCAATATAATCTTAATATTACGTCCATATGCAAGGGTCAATACCATTGTGGCCAACTATAATCTTAATTTTGTATCAATATACAAAGATCAATACCGATGTAATCCAATACAATCTTATTTTTGCACAATAAACAATGGTCAATACCACTTTAGCCAAATAAACTACTAATTTTGTATCAATATACAAAGGTATAAGGGCATATTCAATAATCTGCCCCTTCTTCTTGGACCTTCCTGTGCTATGTCTTTATCTCATTTTTCTCAAGCCCATGCACTCCTACATAGGAGAGGAAGAAGGATACAGAAAAGGAAAAGTAGGAATTCCCTGGGGCTAACCTCCAAAACCCATTAAGACAGGACAATTTATCAGCTTGTAGTCTCTTCCCCTACATATCAGAGTTTTCAGTTATCCTTCAAATAACCTAAAAGAAGGGCAGAGAAACAACTTCCCCATCCACTGGGCATGGGACGTCGCTCTCTTAAAGTGACTTCCTGCTGATTTGGGTCGTAGTAGACCTGTTTGGGGCCCGAACCCAAATGGGAAAAAATGATTAAAAATGTTAGTACACTCCTTTTATGTTCAGTCCTTCTGTTCTCAGCTGTTTAGATGACCTAAGGGGTTTGTAGGCAGAAGCTGATCTTGCAGGTTTCACTGAGGTTCCTGCCGGGGCATTGTGTAGAGCTGAGCGGTCCCAGTGACATTGGATTGCTGTGGTGGTTGCAGGCCCCCGATGGAGACAGCTATTGAGGAAGTCTGCCAGGCAGAATCAACTGGGTCACTCGTCCTCCTTGGTGCCTGATTCTGCTCTCTGCTGAGGATTCTGCTGTCCAGCCGTCCCCGGGCTCCCCTAATGGACACTTCGATTCTCCTGGAATGATAAGAACAGAGCCCTGCCCCAATCCCAACCCTAGGACAATTGCCCTCTTTTTTTGGGGGGTGGGGGGTGGGGGGGCTAGGTAGTACTTCTCCTGAAGCAAATTTGGCCTTCTGACAGCATACAAAGCGTTATCTTTCAATCCAGGTTAAAGAAGAAATCATTCTGTCACCTTGGAGCTAAACCAGCTCTAGTGTATATATTTTGAGATCACAAAGTGTATATATTTTGAGATCTGCCCGCATCGAGAAGGCCTTTTGTAAGTAGCCTCCAAACCTAGGTCCCTCCAAATCCCATGTGTGTGTCTCTGAACTCTAATTATTGGGATCAGGGACCTGTATTTCCCATCTGAAGGGATCAAAGATGTGTTCCACCACTCCTGGATCGAAGTCTTTCTCTGTTTAGATTTTGCCCTGCATCAGGCTGACCCTGAGCTCCAGGATCTGCCCGTTTCTATCTCCAGTGTGCTGGGAGCTGGGACCAAGGGTGTACTCTTCTTGAATGGTGGGACCAAGAGTATGCACCCTCACCACCCCTCTCCGTATGACTCCAGAATACATAAGACCACCAACTCTATGGTGCTCCCCCCCACCCCCGCCTCTCCGCTGAAGTCAGAGGCATGGGACAATACACAATTCTCTTGTATTTTACCTTAGCTCCACGTCTTCTCTACACCTGGAGGTCTGCAAAAACCAGGCCAAATGGCTGTATCCTCTATTCCATTCACAGTGTTTCAGCCCTGCCCCCTGCCTTTTTTTTTTTTTTTTTTTTTTTTTTTAGTTAATACATTTATTTGTTTGTTGCTTCAGGTTACATCCTTATCATATTGTCCTCTTTTCCCGCTTCCCAGCCCCACCCTCCCATGCTCTACCCCCTGACCCTTCCGTCTTGTTCCTCTGGGGTAGAGTGGCCCTGCCTAACAGTCTCTCACCACAGATCAGGAGTCATATGAGGGCCAAGAGCCTCTTCATTCACCGGGGGCCTACAAGGCAGTACTGCCAGTGAATGGTGTCTCATTGCTACTGGGGGAATACTAAAAAAAGAAGACCAACAAACACACAAAAACAAAGAATATCAACAAAAAAAGAGAGGAAAAAGAGAAGGGAAAAGGAAAAAGAAAAAACATAAAAAAAAAATTATGTCCTTGTTCCTTTTTTTGTGTTGGTTGTAGTACAGATATCCTGTACGATATAGTTAAAATCCTACTGTAAGTGAATAGATGCCATGTGCATCCTTCTGAGACTGGGTTAGCTCACTCAGGATGAGCTCCTCTAGATCCATCCATTTGGTTGCAAATTGCATGATTTCATTGTTTCTGATAGCTGAGTAATATTCCATTGTATAGATGTACCACAATTTTTTAATCCATTCTTCAGTTGAGGGACATCTGGGTTGTTTCCAATTTCTAGCTATTACAAATAAGGCTGCTATGAACATAGATGAGGAGACTTCCCTATGTCTCCGTGAGAGGTCCTTTGGGTGTATACCCAGAAGTGGTATGGCTGGGTCCTGAGGCAAGGTTATTCCTAGATTTCTAAGATATCGCCAGACAGACCTCCATAGTGGTTGCAAAAGTCTGCACTCCCACCAGCAATGGAGTAGGGTACCCCTTTCTCCACACCCTCGCCAGCATGTGCTGTCATTTGAGCTCTTTATCTTAGCCATTCTAACAGGTGTTAGGTGGAATCTCAGGGTCCTCTTGAGTTGCATTTCTCTGATGATTAAAGATGTTGAACATTTCTTCAGGTGTCTCTCAGCCCTTAGGGATTCCTCCTTTGTGAATTCTCTATTTAGCTCCATCTCCCATTTTTTGATTGGATTATTTGGTTTCTTGGCATTTAGTTTCTTGAGTTCTTTGTAGAGTTTAGATAATAGCCCTCTATCAGATGTGGGGTTGGTGAAGATTTTCTCCCAGTCTGTTGGTTGCCGTTTTGTTCTAATGACAGTATCCTTTGCTTTACAGAAACTTTTCAGTTTCATGAGGTCCCATTTATTGATTGTTGATCTCAGGTCCTGAGCTGTTGGTGTTCTGTTCAGGAAGTTGTCACCTGTGCCAATGAGTTCGAGGGTTTCTCCTACTTTTTCTTCTAGTATCTTTAGTGTGGCTGGCCTTATGTTAAGGTCTTTGATCCACTTGGAATTAAGTTTTGTACAAGGTGATAGGTATGGGTCTAATTTCATTCTTTTGCAAGTGGACATCCAGTTGGACCAGCACCATTTGTTGAAGATGCTGTCCTTCTTCCATTGTGCGTTTTTGGCTTCTTTGTCAAAGATTAGTTGGCCATAGGTGTGTGGATCCATGTTTGGGTCTTCAATTCGATTCCATTGATCCACTGGTCTGTTTCTATACCAGTACCATGCTGTTTTTATTACTGTTGCTCTGTAGTACAGCTTGAAATCTGGGATGGTGATACCTCCAGATGTTTTTTCATTGGACAAGATTGATTTAGCTATTCTGGGTTTTTTGTTGTTCCATATGAAGTTGAGACTAGCTTTTTCCAGGTCTATAAAGAATTATGTTGGTATTTTGATAGGAATTGCATTAAATCTATATATTGCTTTTGGTAGGATAGCCATTTTTATTATGTTGATCTTACCTATCCATGAGCATGGGAGATCTTTCCATCTTCAAAGGCCTCTTCCATTTCTTTCTTCAGGGGCTTGAAGTTCTTGTTATATAGGTCCTTTACATGCTTGGTTAGAGTTACTCCCAGGTATTTTATGTTGTTTGTGGCTATTGTGAAGGGGGTTGTTTCCCTTATTTCTTTTTCGGTATATTTGTTTGTTGTATAAATAAGGGCTTCTGATTTTTTTGAGTTAATTTTGTATCCAGCCACCTTCCTGAAGTTGTTCATCAGCTGTAAGAGTTCTTTGGTGGAGTTTTTGGGGTCGCTTATGTATACTAACATATCATCTGCGAATAGGGATAATTTGACTTCTTCATTTCCAATTTTTATCCCTTTGATCTCCTTTAGTTGTCTTATTGCTCTAGCAAGGACTTCAAGTACTATATTGAAGAGATATGGTGAAAGTGGACATCCTTGTCTTGTCCCTGAGTTTAGAGGAAATGCTTCAAGCTTCTCTCCATTTAATTTGATGTTAGCTACTGGCTTGCTGTATATTGCCTTTATTATTTCTAGGTATGGTCCTTGTATGCCCGTTCTCTCCAGAACTTTTAGCATGAAGGGGTGTTGGATTTTGTCAAATGCTTTTTCTGCATCTAGCGAGATTATCATGTGGTTTTTTTCTTTCAAGTTGTTTATGTGGTGAATTACATTGATAGACTTTCGTATATTGAACCATCCCTGCATTCCAGGGATGAAGCCTACTTGATCATAGTGTATGATACTTTTGATGTGTTCTTGAATTCAGTTTGCTAGTATTTTATTAAGTATTTTTGCATCTATGTTCATGAGGGAGATTGGTCTGAAGTTCTCTTTCTTTGTTGGGTCTTTGTGTGGTTTAGGAATCAGAATGACAGTGGCCTCATAGAATGAGTTTGGCAGTGATCTTTCTGTTTCTATGTGGTGGAAGAGTTTGAAAAGTAATGGTGCTAGTTCCTCTTTGAAGGTCCTGTAGAATTCCGTGCTAAAGCCATCTGGCCCTGGGCTTTTTTTGGTTGGGAGATTATTAATGACTCTTTCTATTTCCTTAGGTGTTATTGGGCTGTTTAAGCTGTTAATCTGATTTTGATTTAGTTTTGGTAGGTGGAATTTATCGAGGAAATTTTCCATTTCGCTTAGGTTTTCAAATTTAGTGGAATATAGATTTTTAAAGTAATGTCTGAATATTTTCTGGATCTCCTCAATGTCTGTTGTTATTTCTCCCTTTTCATTTCTGATTTTGTTGATTTGTGTTCTTTCCCTTTGCCTTTTAGTTAATTTGGCTAGGGGTCTGTCTATTTTGTTGATTTTCTCAAAGAACCAACTCTTGGTTTCATTGAATCTTTGTATAGTTCTTTTTGATTCTAAGTTGTTGATTTCAGCTCTAAGTTTGATGATTTCCTGTCTTCTGCTCTTCTTGGGAGTGTTTGTTTCTTTTTTTTCCAATTCACCCAGCTTAGCTGTTAGTTCACTAATATGAGCTGTCACAATTTTCTTTTTGAAAGCACTTAGTGCTATGAACTTTCCTCGTAGCACAGCTTTCAATGTATCCCATAGGTTTGGGTATGTTTTGTCTTCATTGTCGTTGGATTTTAAGAAGTCTTTGATTTCCTTCCTTATTTCTTCCCTGACCCAGTGGTCATCCAGTAAGGAGCTGTTCAATTTCCATGTGTGTGTAGGCTTTCTGTTGATTCTTTTACTGTTAAAGACCAGCTTTATTCCGTGGTGGTCTGATAAGATACAAGGTGTTATTTCAATTTTCTTGTATCTACTGAGACTATCTTTGTGACCAATTATGTGGTCGATTTTGGAGAAGGTTCCGTGGGGTGCTGAGAAAAAGGTGTATTCCTTTGTGTTTGGGTGAAACGTTCTGTAGATATCTGTTAGGTCCATTTGTTTCATGATCTCTGTTAGACTCAATATTTCTCTGTTTGTCTTCTGTCTTGATGATCTGTCCTTTGTTGTGAGTGGGGTGTTGAAGTCTCCCACTACTAATGTGTTGTGATCGACGTGCGCTTTAAGTTTTAGAAGTGTTTCTTTTACGAAAGTAGGTGCCTTTGTATTTGGGGCATAGATGTTCAGTATTGAAATTTCCTCTTGATGAATATTCCCTTTAATGAGTATATAGTGCCCTTCTTTGTCTTTCTTCATTAACTTCAGTTGGAAGTCTGTTTTGTTTGATATTAGGATGGCTACTCCAGCTTGCTTCCTCGGTCCATTTGCTTGGAAAACCTTTTCGCAGCCCTTTACTCTGAGGCAGTGTCTATCTTTTGTAGTTAGATGTGTCTCTTGTATACAGCATAAGGAAGGGTCTTGCTTGCGGATCCACTCTGTAAACCTATGTTTTTTTTATTGGGGAGTTGTGTCCATTGATGTTGATGGATATTAGTGCCTCTTGGATTTTTATTGGCATCTCTTTTTTCAGGTTTGGGAAGTTTTCCTCTATGATTTTGTTGAAGATATTTCCTGGACCTTGGAGTCGGGAGTCTTCTCTTTCCTCTATACCTATAATTCTTAGGTTCCGTCTTTTCAATGAGTCCTTGATTTCTTGGATGTTGTGGGTGAGAGATTTTTTAGCCTTCTCATTTTCTTTGGATGATGTACTGATTTCTTCCACTGAATCTTCCATGCCTGAGATCCTGTCTTCCATCTCTTGCATCCTATTGTTGATACTCACATCCGTAGTTCCTGTTCTCTTCCCTTGGTTCTCCACTTCCTCTTTTAACTCTGACTCTGTTTTCTTTATTGTTTCTATTTCTATTTTCATGTCTTGTATGGTTTTGTTCGTTTTGTACATTTCCTTCTCCAGCTTGCTTGTTTTTGTATGAAAATCTTTCATGGCTTTTTCCTTTTCCTGTTCAAGCTCTGTCACCTTGGCTTGGATCTCTTTAATGGTGTTGTTCCTTGTTTTGATTTGTAGAATTGTGGTTTCTTTGAATTCCTTCATAGATTTAAGTTCTTCTTGCAGGTACTCTATCACTTTCCATACTGCAGAATTGTCAGTGTTTTCATGTGTTTCTGTTGGTGTGTGGTCATCCGAATTGGATGAGCTAGGGTGGTTCTGCTTTGTTGGAGTCATAGTTCCTTGATTTCTATTTTTTTTTTTTTTTTGACCTTTCACCATTGGATGCATTTAGCTGTCTGTTTTCTGTGCTTGGAACCACAGTGGATGATTTGGTGCAGGGGACGAGTTACTTGTCTATCTGTCGTTGCTTACAGGGGGATTTCAAGGTCACTGTGATTTTAATGGCCAGAGGCACTGTGATCTGGTGCAGCCTATTCCCAGGTTGTGAGTAATGGACCAGGATTGTTTCACTGCTCCCAATTCAGACTTCTCTATGTTGCACTCTGAGTTATCAGCCTGTAATGGTTCTGATGATATGGGCCTGTTTGCCTGGGCACAAATTCTGTGGGCTTTGTTTGTCGTCCCGGAGGCTGACAGGGTCTGGCTCCACACCTGATATGTCTGGATTTTCCAGGATACAGCTATGGTCCCGATTTCTGGTTTCTCTCTAGTCTTCTCGCCACAGGGCTGTGCCTGATTTCCTTTCTGTCTGCGCCGCCACGGTCCCGTGGGTACCCCAAGCCCCAGATCCTCCGGCTGCCTGAGTGGACCTCTCGTCCCAGCAGCTCCGCCGTGGGTGCACGGACCTCTGGTCCCACCCACGCCTGTCTCTCTCCCCAGATGACCTGCCGTGGACTGGCGGGGATTTGGCCCTGCCAGCAGTGCTCTCTCCCCAGCTGCGCTATCCTGAGTGTGGGAGATTTGGCCGCTCCCACCTGCTTTTGTGTTCCCTGCTTCCTGCGCTCTCTCGGAACCTCCCGCCCTCCGCTTCACGAGCGGCTGCGGACCACCCGCTGAACCCCCTGTTTGTTCCTTGCTAAGGCTTCCACTATCTCGCAACCTTTTCTAAGTGGGTATAAGTTCAACCTGATGTGTGGGGAGCCCAATAGGACAGCGATCTATGGCCAAGTGGACCCTGATTCTGCCTGCTGTAAGTTGGGAACGATCTTACCAGGCGCCTCTCCAAATGGGAGTTCCCGATTCCCCGGTTTAGTGGCCTCCGTGTCTGTGAGAGATGGGGAGAGCCTTGCCCTGGGACTTTTTTTTTTTTTTTTTTTTTTTGGTTTTTCGAGACAGGGTTTCTCTGAATATCTCTGGCTGTCCTGGACTCGCTTTGTAGACCAGGCTGGCCTCGAACTCACAAAGATCCGCCTGCCTCTGCCTCCCAAGTGCTGGGATTAAAGGCGTGCGCCACCACCGCCCGGCTGCCCTGGGACTTTTAACAGTCCCTTGGGAGCTGTGAGCGTTCCCGGGGCGGGGGTCTAGCCCCTCCAGTTTTTGCACAGTGCCCAGTAACTCTGTGTTTTTTATGGCTCTTTTTTCCCCGCGTTCAGAATGCGTCAGTGTAGGTCGCCGCCATCTTTGCTCCCGAAACAAATTACTTAACTCATGAGTACTTAAACCAAGGGTGGGCCTTAGCCAATTTATATCTCCCATTAATTTTTGAAAATCATTAAGAGTTTTCAATTGGTCTCTACGGATTTGTACCTTTTGCGATCTTATTCTCTGTTGACTTATTTTATAACCCAAGTAGTTGATTGAATCTCCTCTTTGTATTTTTTCAGGAGCAATTTTTAATCCCCATAGTGGTAGAATTCTTTGCATTTCCTTAAATAAGTTCTCTAAAACAACTACATCAGAATCAGCCAACAAAATATCATCCATATAATGATACATAATAGATCGAGGAAACTGCTTACGCATTATTTCTAATGGTTTTTGTACAAAATATTGACACAGAGTTGGACTATTCAACATTCCCTGTGGAAGTACATTCCAACAATACCTCTTGATTGGCCTACTGTTATTAAGAGTAGGTACAGAGAAGGCAAACCTTTCCCTATCATTCTTATGCAATGGAATTGAGAAAAAGCAGTCTTTTAAATCAATTACTATTAAAGGCCATGACTTTGGTAATAGAGAAGGTAAAGGCATACCAGGCTGCAAAGGACCCATAGGTTGAATTACTCTATTCACAGCTCTTAAATCTGTTACCATTCTCCATTTACCCAATTTCTTTTTTACCACAAACACAGGAGAATTCCATGGGCTGGTAGACTCTTCTGTATGACGAGCCTCCAACTGTTCTTTTACCAATTGCTCAAGAGCCTCCAATTTTTCCTTTGTTATGGGCCACTGCTCTTGCCACACTGGTTTATTTGATAGCCATTTCAAGGGGAGGGCTGTTGGAATTTCAGCAATGGCCCCTAGTATAAATTTGGAAACTCGATACCTGGGGTGTCCTGTGTTTGGACACTAGATATAGCTTGCAGTTGTTGAGTACTCACATCGATACCTTCCTTCAAAAATATTTATAATCTCAATGTCTGGGGTGTCCTGTGTTTGGACACTAGACATTGCTTGCAATTGTTGTTGAGTATACATATCGATACCTTCCTCAAAAGCATCCATCATTTCATCATTGGTTATTTCTGGCATTGCAGGAATGTTAATTTGAGTACCCCATTGTTGTAAGAGATCCCTTCCCCATAAATTTATGGGTACATCAGCCACATAAGGTCTCAACTTTCCTGTTTGCCCTTCTGGTCCCACACAGTTAAGCCATCATATACTTTGTTTTACATGTGATAATTTACCAATTCCTATAAAATGTGCAGGAACCCTTTGAAGTGGCCAGTTTGAATTCCAAGACTCATGTGAGAGGACAGTGACATCCGCTCCTGTGTCAAGCAATTCTTCTATTTCAATACCATTCACTTGTATTTTTAATTTTGGTCTCATATCACTCACCATTGTTTGCCAATACACACGTTTTCCACTATTTTCGACTGTTCCTGTTCTGTCTATTGGAACAACCTTGCCCTTGGTGTAAGGAAACAGCAGCAGTTGGGCAATTTTGTCCCCTGCATTAATTGTCATCTCTTTCCATATGGATGTCATAATTTTAATTTCTTCCTTGAAGTCTCCATCTATATAATACCTGGATGAATAAAGAATCCTTGACAAGTTAATCCATTTTTTCCAAATATCAATGCTATTGTCCCTGATGGTAAAGGACCATAGATACCAGTGGTTAACATATAACATTCATCTGTTTTGGATAACATTTTAGATTGATCTGTGGTCAAATCTAAAACTGTAGTACCTTCAATAGCCTGTAAAAGATCAGCAATAGTTAATTTTGTTCTTCCTGCCTGTCTGTTTCCCTCTGGTTGGATGATGGATGACGGTTCACATTGTTTTGGGGGGCCTGAACTGGTAGGCCCCTCTCCTCGTTTCCCGGCAAGGGGTTACCTCTGACATCCGTTTCAGCTCTACAATCCCGGGACCAGTGTTTACCTTTTCCACAACGAGTACAAAATCCTGGAGACCTAACCTTCTATTGCCATTAGAAGCCATTCGTTCCCTTCTACAACTATGTTCGCCATTAAAAGCCATTCGTTCCCTTCTATGACCATGTTCTGTAGAGTCCAGACACCTATCATTTCGAGTTCTGGAGGATTCAGCCTTACGATATCTTTGGAAATGACCAAGTTCACCATTTTTAAAGCACTCATTAAGACCCCTAGCAACTGCTTGTGCTATGACATTAGTCTGATGCTCTTGAAAACCAATATCAGCTGTTTCTCTTATCCATTCATCTACTGGGGTTCCTCGAGCTTTCAATGGCCTAATTGCCCTTTGACATTCAGCATTTGCATTTTCATATGTCAAGGCATTTATCAAGTCCTGTCTGGCATCGGGGTTATCTACATCTCTCTCCACAGCTGAAGTCAATCTCCCTAAAAAGTCTGAGAAGGTTTCCTGAGGACCTTGTATTATCTTGGTAAATGAAGTAAACCTTTTCCCAGCCTCAGCCACCATATCCCAGGCCCTCAGAGCTGCAACACGACATTGTTCAATGACAACATCTTCAAATTGAGTCTGTAACCGTATGTCAGCATAAGGTCCCTCACCAAGCATTTGGTGGGTTGTGACATTTATTCCCCTTGCCATATTTTGCTGCTCTAATTTTGTGGCTTCATGTCTCCACCATGACAACCATTGTAATTGCTGGCCACCTTCTAGCACAGCTGATATCAGTCCCTTCCAATCTTGGGGAATGATTCTATTTTGTATAGCCCAATTATTTAGCATCTGTTTAACGAATGGTGAGTGCATTCCATAAGAGATAATAGACTCCTTAAATCTTTTTAAATCCAAAATGTCTATTGGACGCCATGTTAACTCCTGATTGAGTTGACCGTTATTATCAGGCCTAATTTGAAACATAACTGGAAAAGCTGATGGTGATTGTGCAGTACCATGCAGCTCCTCTGGGGGTGCACTTGGTTCTACATTAGCACCATTACCTACCTGGTTTCCTACTGGCACACGCGGCGGCTTTTCTACTGGTACATGCGGCGACTGTGGAGACCTAGCTAGAAAAGAACTTGCCATTTTCTCAGTTCCAGTCACCTGCCCTGCCAGAATTTTCTTAAGCTGCTCAATCTGCATTTCCATAATTTTTAATTGTGTAACAGATGTCTTCCTTATGACAAACCAATAAAATAAAAAAAGGTAAACAGCATAAAACATTCGGTCTGATTGAAAAACAGTGTAGAGGTCAGCAGTAAACATTGCCATATTGTCAACAACTGGCATCATAGTTTCAAAACCTGCAGTTTTCTCTATAGTTTTGGAAATAAAATTACCCATAATGCCTTACCACGTTGAGCACCACCTGTAACCGAACTTTTAAATTATTATTTAACACTTATTTATTTATTACTAAATTCAGTTATAACAAACACCAACAATTTCTTAACTACTAATCCTATAAACTCTTACAACCCCTTTAACCTATCCACTAAACCTATTGATAATTATAACAACTACTTTCATAACCTTTTAGAATGATACAGTCTCTGGGGCAGGTCCTCAGTCGTCAGGAACACAGTCTTTGTTGTAGATTCTTTAACGCACTTAGCAGTCCTTTTTCTGGATCTCTCAGATGCAGGTTCGTCAGGGTAAGTTGGTTATTGCAGTCTCACCTTAAATAAGGCTTCATGTTTTCTTCTCTGTAGGAGACCCCAGCCATCTGTAGGCCAACTTACTTCTTTTGAATCAGGAACTCAGCTGCTCTGTCTCAGTCCTTAAAGCCAGGCACAGTTTCTTTTAGGCCACTGTTCGGACAGATCAAACCCCTCTAGGCAAAAGCTGAGCCACAGGGTTTAGTCCTTGGCCTTTTGGTGTCTTGCTCAGGCTTTCTTTGCTCACCAGCTTCTTTCTGCTTCAGGGAAATCTGGCCATCAAATGATGGCCAGCCCTTTTTTCAGCAGGACTCTTGGAGCTCTCTAGCATCAGGGGCCTCTTCTCTTCTGGGCTCCATGCACTGTCCTTAAATAGGAGGAACTCTGTTTCAGCTTAATTTGGACTCCGCCCACTTAGCAGCTGAAAACAATGTCAGGCCAGATACTTTGTTTCTTCAAGTCTATTGAGTCTTTCCTGTTTTTCCTGACTTCAACCTTGTTTTTCAGTCTGTTAAGTCTTTCCTGTTTTTAGTCCACATGCTGATAATGCTCTTCAGGCCCCGAATTATGAGACAGTATCAGAAACTCCTATATATTTTCTAAATCTAATTTATCTAACCCCTACAACTCTCTCTTTCTCTCTCTCTCTCTCTCTCTCTCTCTCTCTCTCTCTGTGTGTGTGTGTGTGTGTGTGTGTGTGTGTGTGTATGTATGTGCATTTGGTAATATATTTATACCTATATTCATATAAAATGCCATAATGAAACCCATTACTCTGATGATGCCACTTAGCTAAGTAGAGTGCGTCCTCAGTATCCATGAAGCCCGGGGTTCAGTCCTCAGCACCATACTAAGCAGATATGGTGTCTCGTGCTCATAAGAGCACAGGTGGGAGCTGCAGGATCAAGCATTCCGTCTCATCTTTGGCTACAGAGTGACTTTGAGCTGATCTGGAGATCACATGACATCCTGTCTTGAAACAAAACAAAACACACAGAAAAGAACAGCAGCCTGAGCCATTGTCAAGACAGCTCATCGGACAGAATCACTGAAAGCAAAAGTTACGAAGAGCCTGTCTTAGGCTGCAGAGATGGTTTGGTGGGTAAGAGCACTTAATTGCTCTTCCAGAGGACAAGAACTCGGTTTTCAGCACCCACATAGAGCAGCGCACAACTGCCTGGTACACCAGCTCCAGGGGATCCAGTGTCCTCTTCTGGCCTCCACATATGCACTCCATATGTGTGCAGCTGCACTTTATATGTACATATCCTCAGATCACACAAACACACACAGAGAATTAAAAATAAACATAAAAAGAGAAGATCCTGCCTGATCTCAGAACAAATCCCAGAGACTATCTACAAAATCCACCTTGACGAAAATTAAATTTCATTAGATAAACAGAATAAATATAATTATAAAAGTATTAAAATATATTTAATTTGATTTTGCTTCCAATTTTATTAAAATGAAATTTGACAAAACATAAAGTTGGAGCCCACTGCCAGGCAAGAGCCAATAAGAATGTCAGATACTTAAAAAAATAGTGTAAAGAAAGAAAATGGTAACAAGGATACATTGAACTTAGGAAATGGTACAGGTGCTGACCTAATTCCATATCACATGTGTAGAGTTCCCAAAATGTTACATAATATGGTTAACATAACAAACTCCAAATGTGTAATTGTTCTTTCTTCTCATTTTGCTTGTTAGACCTAAAACTAAAATGTAACAGTTATAGTGGCATCTTATTTTATTAGTAACATATCTAGGTAACATATGTGCAAGTATACTATATAAAAGCAATGTTCTATGCCTTATAATAATTAAGTTTGTACAAATTTGAAGGAGATTCTAGGAAGATATATGTGGCATGCATTGAGTACTCATTAAGAAAATAAATTTTTAAATAGAAAAAAGTTACTTATAGTTATTGAAATGTTGTAGAACATATTTAATTGATCATAAAGATATCCATAGAGGGAATAGGGTAACAAAACGGTACTGGATAAATAATAGACAAAAATTAAAACATCAGAAATAATCTATATGGATAATACTACTAAATGGGAAAATATTGAATAATTCAACCAAATACAGAGATTATGTACTGAAGACAAAATGTGATGCAAATATTTTCTGCTTCTATAGAAAACTTTATATTCAGTGACATAAATCACATGAAAGTAAAGGAACTAGGAAAGTTGTATCATACAAACAGCAGTGATAGGCAAGCGTGGTGTCAGTAACAATATCAATTACAATGGACTTTAAAATTAAAATAATGTTTGTAGAGAGAGTGCACTTTATAACAAAGGGCCAGTCTGTCAGGTTGCTGTAACAATAATAAACTGAAGTAAAAATGAACACAATTTAACAATTCTCCAACATTAGCTGAAATTTTCAATACTTTCCCTCCACTAACAGATGGGAGATCCAAGCAGGATTTTAAAGAAAGAAACAGAAAACTTGCAGAGGTGCACACACAAATTAAACCTAGGAGACATTGGGAACATTGTCTTTTTTTTAAATGATTTATTATGTGGACATCTGCATGTTGGTGTATGTACAGGGGAGTGCAGGTCTCAGGGAGGCCAGTGATATACAATTCCCTTGGTTGCAAATGATCTTGAACCACCGAGTGTGGATTCTGGGAGCTGAACTTGAGTCCTCTGAGAACAGCAAATGCTCTTAGTCACCGAGCCATCTCTCCAGCCCCTGAAACATTTTCTGAGATTGACTGTTTTCTAGTCCACAAGGCAAGCCTCAATACATCTAAAGGGATAAGAATTGTAGAAAATATTTTTCTAATCACAGGGAATAGAAATGAATAACAAAAAATGGAATATTCACAAATGCATAAAAATTGAACAATATCACATAATCAGTGAGACAGTGAAGAAATAAAGACAGCACAAATTCCTCTAGGACAAGTGAAAAATAAAGGCACAATATATGAAAATTTATTATTTTATCTAACTGAGACAGTAGTTGGAGGGAAATTTATACCTAGAAATGTTTATATGTTTTTAAAAAGAAAAACCTTCTCCAACAATGGCATAACAGTGCCTTTCAGACATTGCAAAACAAGAATAAATTAAGCTAAAAGCAAACATAAAGAGGAAATAAATATTTTGGAAGAGAGTAGTGAAATTAGAAAGAAAAATGATGCTGTCAGGATGGCCAAGCAGTTCAGGCTCCCGTGTTCTGAACGAAAAATGATTTTTCAAAAAAAAAATCAACAAAATGGAAATTTGGAAAATTCAAAAATCACCAAAATAAAATGAGAAAGCACAAGTTACTAATATAAGGCATGGAATAAAAGATATTGCTGTCAGCCATACAGATACAGAAAGGGTTAATAATGAATGCTATGGATTGCAGTGTTCCAACAAACAGCATTAGTTGGATGAGAAGTCAAGTTTCTGAAACTGCTGGAGCTGACTGTGGAGTAGAGAATCTGAGTAGATTTCTAAGTGGAGAGTGAGCTGTTAATACGTGAGAAACCTCCTGAGGAAGAAAAGCCAACTGCTGACGACTTCACCAGCGAATTTCTCACTCACAGAATGAATAGTTCCAGGTCCTAAACTTTTTCAAAAAACCAGAACAGACTGTGTGACTCATTCCCTGATGCCGCTATTGCTTCAATAACAAAACCTGACTATGGTGGCACACACACAAAAAGAAACCACAGAGCAGGATCACCTATGATTGTAGATATAAAACCTTTCCTCTAAAATAAACCTAATCAAACCCAGAGACAAATAAAAGTGATTGTGATCGATAACTATGCATGATCTATCCAAGAATGCAACGCTATTAAAAAAAAAATCAATGGTTCCAATACAAACTACCAATGGAAAAACAAAAACAAACCAAAGAAAACCAAAAAACCAGAAACAAAATATGGCTGTGCCATCTAATATGGTAAGAGTATTTTACAAAATTCACCATCCACTCTGATAAAAGAAAACACTGTACCGATTATAAAGAGCACCAGAAAGAAAGCTAAAAAAAAAAAATTAACGCCATAAACACCACACTTAAAATGACAATGTCAAAAGATATTTCCTTTTAAGACATTGCCTTCAATACTTTTATCAAATGAAAAGTTATATTTTGTATTTCTCATGTTTTTTTTTACATAAGAGAACTATATCATCAGAGAATAGAGTTAGTTCTGTCTCTTCTTTCCATAAAAATGTCTCATTTTCTTGCCTTCTTGTCTTAGGTGACACTCCCAATACAGTGTTGAAAAGACCTGGGGAAGCTCAGACATCCTTGTCTTGATCTTGACTAACAGTATGAAACCATTCTGTCTTTAAGCATTAAATGTCATGTCAGCTGTGGAGTTTTACTTCTTGCTGCTATTTTTTTATTCTTATGTCTGTTATTGTTGTTGGTGGTTTTTAAAAATTTATTTATATATTACTTCAGGTTACATCTCCATCACAGTGTCCTCTTTCCACCCCTCCCAGTCCCGCCCTCCCACCCTCTACCCCCATCCCTTCCAACCCACTCCTCTGGAGTGGAGTGTCCCTACATAACAGTCCCCTACCCCAGTTCAGCAGTCATATGAGGGCCAAGCGCCTCCTCATACTCTAGGGGCCTACAAGGCAGCACCACTAGGGCAAAGTGTCTCATTGACAGGAAAAAAAAAAGTCTATGTTCATGTTCCCTTTGGTGTATTCATTGTAGTATAGTTATCCTGTACTATATGGCTAAAATCTGACTATAAGTGAATAGATGCCATGTGCATCCTTCTAGGTCTGGGTTAGCTCACTCAGGATGAGGTTCTCTAGTTCCATCCATTTGGCTACAAATTGCATAATTTCGTTGTTTCTGAGCGCTGAGTAGGATTCCTTTGTGTAGATGTACCACAGTTTTTTAATCCATTCTTTGGTTGAGGGACATCTGGGTTGTTTCCAGTTTCTATCTATTACAAATAAGGCTGCTATGAACATAGATGAGGAAACTTCCTTGTGATTTGGTGAGGAATCATTTGGATGTATACCCAGAAGTGGTATGGCTGGGTCCTGAGGCAGAGCTATTCCACGTTTTCTAAGATATCACCATACTGGCCTCCATAGTGGTTGCACAAGCCTGCACTCCCACCAGCAATGGAGGAGGGTTCTTCTAAATCAATTTAGTAGAATTTCATTAACACCCCCAACACTTTATACCTAATTTGCTTTTGATAATTTGTTGAGATCATTCAGTGGGAAAAGAATAGTTTACATTTACAAGTGTGGTGGTAAGTATGTATACAACAGAAGGATGGGAGAAGGGAGAGAAAGACGGAAAGGAAGGAGACAAGAGAAAGAAAAGGAAAGAAAAAAGATAATTGGACACCTTTATTACATGCATACAAAGATATTGTTAACTCCAGTAGATCCTAAACCTAAGTATAAGCTACTAGTCTTGCGGGGGGGGGGGATAGAACTAAATCTTTATGATCCTAAGTTATGACAAACATTTGTGGACACAACACTGAAAATATAAGCAAAGGTAAAATACAACCATTGCATTTTATATGCTAAAAATGCTTATGCTTCACAGATGCTACCGAAGTAATAAGAAAACCCACAGCATGGAGCAAACATGCTAAAATCATCTCTCTGTGGAATATGCAAGCATGACTCAACATCAAGATGGTGATTATTTTAGTGGGAAAAGAAAAAGAAATCAGCATTTCGGCAGAGAGGATGCACTCATGGTTTATAACCAAAGGTAAAATGCTAAGTGTCACAAGCTATTAGACAGAACCACATGAGATAACTCTTTACCCCATCTAAGTGGGTTGTAATAAAAATATCAGGTAACAAGCAGTAGTGAGGAGATGGGATACTTGCCTTAATCCAATCACTGGTGGGAGCATTAACTTATCTTGCTACCCGGGAAAACATTTTTAGCCTCTCAAAATGTTAAATATAAATATAAAGCAATTGCATTAGCAGATAAGAGAAATGGAGAAAAAGAGATGCCCACACAAAATTTGTATATCAATGTTGCTAATAGCATTATCAACATTAATCAAAAAGTACAAACAATCCAAATGTCTATCAAGTCCAGAATAGATGAACAAATATGGTCTGTGTATAATGGCATTGCATCAGTCAGCTCTTCATGACTGTAACAAGAAAGTGATGAGCATGGTATAAAGAGAAAAGGTCTGCTTTGTCTCAGGGTTGGAGGTTTCAGTTCAAGCCACTTGGCTTCACTGCTTCTAGCGTAAGCTGAGACAGCACAACATGGTGGGGTGCGTGTAGTAAGGCAACGCTATTCACCTCATGGTGCCCAGGAAATAAAGAGAGAGGAAGAACAAAGGGCTTTCTCCAGTGACTTGGAGGACTTCCAGCACATCTATCTCCTGAAGTTTCTACTGCTCCCAATAGTTCCATGCTGATCACCAAACTTTTAACCCATGGGTCTTTGAGCAGTATTCCAGATCCAGGGTGTCACGTGTATATTACTTGAAAAAAAAACAAAACACAACAACAACAAAAAACAAAAATAAAACAAACTATGGAAAGTACTAACAAGTATGATAACCTGAATGAATCTTGAAAACATCACATTACATGAAATATGCCAGCCAGAATGTCAAGTATTACATGATTTTGCATGTAAGAATTCTCATGAAAAGGAATTTCTAGGACTAGAGTGCCAAGATCCATGGTGCTTGCAAGGCATGCACAACCCTTGGATTTTATTTCCAGTGCATATTTGTGGTTCCCAGGCATATAACTAGCATAAGGGGAAGTGAGGTGTGTCTGCAAAGGGGATGGATTTATTTGGGGATGGATGAGATTTGTTTATGTTGATCCACTCTGAATATTCCAAAAAGCCATTGAAGCTTCCACTTGAAACGAGTGGATGTATGAAACGTAGGGTAAATTTAGCTATTCTCAAAAGAAATAATGAATTACATCATATACAAATAATTTCTCTTGTTAAAAGGCTTTAGCCCTTTATGTTTTTCTTTTGGGTCTAATCCGGTGGAAGTTTGCTTTATTGTTATTTATATGCAACACTTCCTCTTTCTACTAGATTATAACTAAGAGATGAAACATTACTCACAATTTATGATACACAGCATTCTACAGTGGCTCATATACAGGAGTCACCCACCCAATGTCCTTTGAATGTGAAATTAGTCTACCAAAACTCAAGTATAGAACTGTGATGATGCGAAAGACATGTTGAGAGGGAAATGTGCCTTAAGCACAGTTTGAAATATCCCTGATCCTAAACTTGCTGTGTAGGTGAACTCGATGCTTGAATGCCTCAAAGCCACTCTGAATTCTAAACAATGTATGGGGCCTTGATGTTTCAATATCCTCTAGAAGTGTTAGAGAATCTTCAGACATTGTCCTTGGAGAACGTGCAGGTACACAGTGGATGGAAACACACGGCTCTGCGTTGAAGGCATAAAGAATACTAGGCTTTGACACACAGGGCATGCTGTCATGAGCTAACATAGCTTTCTTAGAACTGAAATCTCTGCAATCTCAGGGATCAGGCCATTGAGTCACCACTCAGGGAAGCTGAATATAAGTGAGAGGGAGGTAAAGACATCTGGGAGATATTCAGAATGGGAAGAAAAGATTGGAGTTCTCATTTACATATTTGTCTGAAAATATGAAAGAAATTATAATTTATTACTATTGAATACATAGATTGCCAAAACATGATACTCAGTATGTCTTAGGGAGAGTGGGAGAGGCTGGTGCTGGTGCATGCCTCGTTTTGTTTCATCTCATCAGAACTCCTAATCCGGATGCTAATCTTAACCATAACCCTCATCAAATGTAGCCCTTCCCATTCCTTCTGAGCTCACTTGAACTCACCTTAGGCATGATAAGCAATGTATGGCATGCTGAAAACTTCCCACTGCCAACAATAGCACCTCTCTTCTCTTCTTGATCCTACATGACCAAGAAAGTTTTCTCTATGGTAACAAGTGCCATACTGAAGTGAAGAAGAATTAATGCCAGCAGAGAAGACCAGAAAACACTGGAAGGTGAAACATGGTGGGGAAGAGCTTTGGCCTCCCCATCTTCCAAGACTAGAGGAGTAGAGGTGCTAATTAGCTGCTCACGGTGGTTCCTGTGAGGACTGAGCCTGTAGCAGACATAGGTCATTAATGCACCTTTACCTCACTTTACCTACTCCCTCCCTGTGCTTCCTCCCAAGCAAACAACTCCAGTCTGCTATTGGAAAAACCAAAGAAGTCAGAGAGAGTGTATTCATATACTAGGTTCTCTCACTAGTCATACCAGTACCTCCAATGACATTTACATGTTCAAGAAAGGCTGGGGTAAAGAAAATGTATGTCGAAGATTGTAGCCACGAGTAAGACTGAGCAAATACAAAACAACACTGAAGAAAGTTCTCCAAATTCAAGCAAAACTTTCAGCACAAAAATAATGACAATCTAATAATATGTGATGAGAAATGAACAAAAAAATTCACAATTGTCTAAGACTATTCCAAATAGGCATTTACTTCCATTATAATGATCAACCTCATCCTATCTGAATGTTACATTCTTAGAAATTAATCAATAATATCTTGATGCTGTCAAGATTGACTAAACAGTTATGTATTTTCATGGTATTTTACTAACATACTTAATATTTTAGTATAGAGGTACAGCTTAATGCATGCATTTGTGAGTGATTTATGAATTTACCATGCAACTCTTTACTAAATGGGAGGTTTTTTTTTTTAAAGCATTTTCTTACTAGTGAGACTTTGACTCAAAATCTTTAGGGCAGTCTGGGAATACACTTCAATGAGTAAAGTGTTTGCTGCATAAATATAAGGACCCGAGTTTGAGCCCTAGAACCCATGTAAGAACTATGTGCAGCAGCACCCATCTGAAACCCTAGTGCTGAGGTGGAGGTGGAGACATCATGTCTCAGGAGCTAATTGATCAGCCAGTCTAACCAACATGATGAGCTCCAGGTTCAGCAAGAGACCTTGCTCAAAAACTGAGATGGCTCTCAAAAAGAGGTCCCAGCATCAACCTCTGGCTTCCACATGCACCCACATGGGCAAGCATGCCTGAACACACGTGTACAGACACATTCTACTTCTTTACATTTTAAAATCTCTTTACATTTCCCAACTTCAATGCATTCTTCAGTGGTGGAAAGAATTCTATCTTTTGACCTTCACTCATTGGTTCAGGCCATCCACTCACCTTACTCTATATGGCTACTCCAGGTTGTGTGTGATTTTGGCTTTCAGCCTTTGCCCCTCCATTCAAATGCTGCTTATGGCCCAAAGTGACTGAGCTGACACTCACCAGAGTTTCAGATCCTGATCTGAGGTCTGATTCACCTTTGAGCTACTAGAGCCCTGCTGTTTGTATATCATGTGTTATTGTTCAGTGGAACACATTTTAACCTATTATTCACCTCTCAAAATCTTTCCTAGTTTTGGTTCTAAAACTTCGTAGATTTAGGGGAGAGGTTGGTTAAAGCTGAGAATGTGAGTTTAGTCTCAGATAACATCTCTGACTTCAACTTAGTTGCTATTCAGTCAGTGTTACAATGGACAAAATAATCAAGCTGAATATAATTCATAAAGGCAGAGAAAACAACAGCAACAATGGAAGGAAGAACAATGTTAAGAGTGTGGATTTAAAGGAAAGGGTAATTCTGAAGTGTGATTCTTGGTCTACTATTTATTATCTGTATAAACTCAGAGAAACCACTCTCCTTCTGCATGTCAGTCTCTCCAAATGTCCATAGTTGCTTCAAAAAAAAAAAAAGACTGTGAGGAGTAAATATTCTCAATGGCTAATTCATTGAGCATGAACTCTAGTGAACAGAGAGCACAAAGGAAACCTTAGAAAACAAGTAGTCATTGCAGAATATGACCAGTGGATGGGTAGGCATCTGTTCACTTAACAAATGTCTGGCAGTCTATTTCTTTTTATATCTTAATATGTTTTAAATGTTGTGCATGCCAGTGGATGCAGTGTGAGAGTGCAGCAAATACACTGTGTGCTAATCAAAGCAAATGCAACCTCCCTTTACCCACACACCCCTCCTTCTCATCCTTCCCACCGTCTGGTGATTGCTCTTCACACTCAGGTCAACTGTTTCCAGTTTCCAAATAGGAAAGATTCAGCATGTTATTACTCTGTGTGTTAGGTTTATTCCACAGAACACAAGATCCTCCAGTTCCATCCATTTTGCTGTACAAGCAAGATTTTATTCTTTTTATGGATGAATCGTGATCATTGTGGATGTTATCACATTTTTCTTATTCTTTCTTTGATGGTCCATTTTTTGCATACACAATTGTGTCAGGTGTCACAGAGATTATCATAAAGCATAATATATAATATTAGACCTCAAAGGGAAGAGATGGGATTCAGGACTAGGATAAAGCATTGCAATATGTGTGTGTGTGTGTGTGTGTGTGTGTGTGTGTGTGTGTGTGTGTGT
>CAJQZJ010033222.1:4778751-4838939 GCA_907164525.1 Lophiomys imhausi | reverse complement strand
TGTGTGTGTGTGTGTGTGTGTGTGTGTGTGTGTGTGTGTGTGTGTGTAGTAGAAGTGAACTGAAAAAGTCTACAAATTCAGAAATTAGAATACGAAGTCTAAATGAGGAAGGAAACACAGGTGGAAGAATAGCATTTGAATGAAAGAGCATGATGTAGATTTACAAATCTCTAGTTTGTGGTGTCTGCATGTGGAGAAGAACCTGGACCTTGAGAGAAAAGAATGCTATGGTTACAGAGCTCAGGTGACAGTAGAGGATGTGGGAGTTACTGAAGTCACACACACAGAGAAAGCATTTAGAAGGAAAAAATCCCAAATTACAGCCAGAAGATTGTTTTAAAATGTGAAACAGGAGTAGAATATTAATGCCATGGAAATAAAGGCTGGAAAAGGTACCACTTGCTTCAAAGTGATGTTGGGTGGTTAAGTAGAATAAAGGCTAACAAATCTCATATATTATGGTTATGTAATGATTGGTTAAGGTGAGTTGGGAGAAAGAATACAAGGGTGGGTGATAGTAATGACTTAGATGTCACCTATGGGATAAAAGTAAAACTTTTCCTGACTTGCCATTCACTATGTCTAACTCCTGGGCAATGTGCTGATATTCTCTACACCCCAGGGTTAAGTGCCATCTTTCTGTGTAGGGCTACTAATTTAACCTGCCTCATTAAACTAATGGATTATTGGTTGATAAGAAGCACTGAACTGGTCATCTTCTGTACCCAGGCAAGGCTTTCCCAGTGGTGGGATTGGGTTGCATTTTGTTGAGTTGTTGGCTGAGGAGTCCCATGGAGATCCCTGACCAACCCAGGCTGATGCTAAGATAGAGGGTTGCTCTATGGAAACTGACAGTGGGCCCCATTGTCAAGGACAACACTGACACAGCTCATTGAATATAGAGAGGGAGAGTTGGTGCTTGCATGGAGCCTTCACTCCTACATTATAGTCTCTTTGGTGCAAGAAGGTACTCTGCAGGTTATCGAAAGAGAAACTTTTACACCAACCCAGCCACAAAACCTTGCACCTACAATCTGTCCTACCTGCAAGATGTACTGAGGCAATGGTGGTGTAGAACTTATGAGAGTGGTCAACAAATGTCTGGGTTAACTTAAGGGCATGCCTTAAGAAGAAGCCCATGACCTATACTGACTGGATGGCCAGGAACTGGACACTGGATAGCCCAGAGACCTACAAGAGAACCACACAGGATTGGCCAAAAAAATCAATGAAATGATTTCTAGTGATTTTCTGCTATACTCATAGTTTGGTGCCTTGTCCAGTCATCATCAAAGAGGCCTCCTCTGGTAGCAGATGGGAACAGATGCAGAGAGACCCACAGCCAGACATCATGCAGAGAGTCTAAATTGGAGGTCTCCATCAGGTTCCTCCCTTTGGTGATAGGGAACCCTGTGGAAGAGGGAGAGGAAAGATTGTAGGAGTCAGAGGATATGGAGGAGAACATGGCCCACTGAATCAACTAAGCAGGGCTCATATGGGTTCATAGATACTAAAGTGGCAAGCACAAGGTCTGCAGAGGTCTACACCAGGTCCTCTGTTTTTATGTTAGGGCTGTTAGCTTGGTGTTTTGTGGAAGTCCTAACAGTTGGACTCTTTTGCCTGCTCTTGGGACTCTTTTCCTCCTATTGAGTTGCCTTGTCCCAGCTTCGATGTGATGGTTTTTGCCTTGTCTTACTGTATCTTGTTTTGTCTTGTTTTGATGTTTTCTCTTGGAGGCCTGCTCTTTTCTGAAGGAAAATGGAGGGGGAGTGGATCTGAGGGAGAGGGGATGTAGGGGGAACTAGGAGGAGTGGAGTGAGGGGAAACTGGTTGGGATGTATTATATGAGAAAAAATATTTTAATAAATAAAAAAGAAGTAATTCATGGAAGATGCAAGATGTCTTGTACAAATTATTTACTCAATAAATATGTTGCTATGAAAAAGGAAATTGTTTAGGAATCAAGAGGGTGTTATAGATCTAAGAAGATACTCTTAAAAGTGTGTTGCAAGTTAGTATGAATATTGAGTCACATATAGACCTTTAAACTCAAAGAGATGGTTAGATAGTAGGATGTTAAAGTCAGGGGCCAAATATGTATAAACTGGACATTGGGAAGGTATACTGGGCCATTTAACTCTCATAAATGTGGCATATTTATATCTGTTGTTATGTATAATACTTACTGTTATAAGAGAAGGAACCATCTGTTGGACTGAAAGGGGAAACTTCTGGGGGGAAGAGGGTGGAAGGGCGGGATAGGAAGGGGGAATAGGGAGGGGTTTGTTACTGAGATGTAACTTGAAGAAAAAAAATAAAGTATTTAAAAAAAAAGAAAAAGGAAATTGTTGCAGGAAGTTGAGGATAAAATGCTAGGCTAGTAGATATAAGCATCTTGAATAAGGAGGCTGAGAAGATTACTCAGTCAGTAAAATATGAGAATCTGAGGTCAACCCACTGCATCTACATAAAAGCCAGGTGTGGTGGCATATGCCTACAATCTGAATGCTTGTCACATCTCTGAGTTTAGCCTATCCTAGTCTATATGCCCCATGTCCCAGTGAGAAATCATGTCACAAAAAAACAAGGTGAATATACCCAGCATGGTGGCACATGCCTTTAATCCCAGCACATATGAGGCAGAAGCAGATAAATCTGTGAGTTTGAAGCCAACTTGGTCTACATTGGAAATTCCATGACAGACAAGGCTATATAGTGATATCCTGTCTGAAAGAAAAACAGCAAACAAGCAGCACACAAGTAAGACCGAGGTAGATGAAGGCTCCAGAGGATTGATACCTGAAGTTTACCTCTGGCTTAAACCTTCTCTCTCTCTCTCTCTCTCTCTCTCTCTCTCTCTCTCTCTCTCTCTCTCATACACATCACATACTCTCACACACATTCAAACACAGGCTACATTCTCCAAGGTGTGGAAGGAAAGACATAAAACATTTGCTTTGTAGGAAACAGCATCCAAAGAGAAGTTCTTTCTTATTTTTCCTTCCTAGGATAGAGAAACACTTCCATATGTTTTTAGGCAGAAGCAAAGGACCCAGTAATTGAATAAGAAGACTGTTATAAGAAGTGGAAACTTCTTTATTTAGAGAAGATTTTCTCATGAAGGATAAATTTCACAGAGAGATAATATGACAAGTTCAATAAATCAATAACAGAAAGTAATATGTGGATTGAAACATTGCTAGGTGAATCTAATTTACAAAACCACTTACAATTTGTTGAAAAGTGAGTGTTTCCTCCATAGGGTGCTTTCAATGCACAGTCCTGTAGACCTTCTAAAATGAATGAGCCTTGAAAGAACCTGAACTGGATATCACCTGTTTCCAACAGTTTTTCTGATTCTATGAGAATTACAAAGATGAGCAGGATGGAGGAGAGATAGACAGATACAGAAAGAGGCAGAGAGAAGCAGAGAGAGAGAGAGAGAGAGAGAGAGAGAGAGAGAGAGAGAGAGACTACACAAGTCAGATAACTCAATGTTCTCAGGCAACAGTGAGGTACACTGGAGAAGCCAGATTACCTTGTGACCAAAACATTTCAAAAGCCTCTTCTAAAATGGATGGAGAGAAGTTGCCACACAAAGCAGAGTAGAGGATGGCTTCATCTTTGTTCAAAAGGTCTGCCACTCCCAGTCCTAACACAATGATTTAAAGGAGTCCTTGAGAGATTCTCATGTCACATATGCACTTTGTTAGTCCTTCTGCGTGGTAAGCTGCAAGCTTAGAAAAACTGAAAAGCCACCTTCTTGTGATTCAGAACACAGCTCATTCCACAGACAAGGGATGGGGGACTGTTTAGCTGGTTCCCTGGTGTCTCCTATAGCTTGCTTTCTCAGAGTAGCTCTGGACCTCATGTTTTGGAAAGGAAGAAGAAGTTGAGGGAAATGTGGCCAAGGGGGAGGCACGGGACAGTATTCCTCAGTGAAATCTTCTCTGTTGAATTCTTACTTTCTTCTTAGTTGACTACTGTCACCAGGAAAGAATCTAATAGGCCAGTTAACTTGGTTTGACTAATGAATGAGAGAGGTTTCTTATGTTGTCCCTTCAAGCTACTTACATGTGAGGCAGAGAATTGACCCTGAAACTAAGAATTTTAAGTACTTTGGAATGCTCCAGGAGAGATGTGCAAAAAATCAGAACTCCTTCTAACACTTCACCAATTATATCATGTAAACAGCAGGCCACACTTAGCTTTGACAATCCTTGGCAGGTTCCAAAATTGAGGATACCAAGAATAATAATCACATGACCAAAGTCCCAATCCTGAAGTCTGCCTTGTGGGCAAATCTTCATGACCCAGGGAAAGCAAGTGATATTACTTCCTTCCTTTGGGTGGCCCCTGTCATCCATTATCTTTGGCAACTAAATGTATCATGTACTGATCGCTTTAAGACACCCATTAACTAACTATGTCCGCCCTTCCCCCACAACATTGAATAAACATACTGTTATAAGACAGTTTTTTACTCTATAAAGGTAAATCCTCAGACTGCCTTCAGGAAGTAATGGAATTTCACTGATGAGAAGTTTAGCCTATGACAGCACTGAACAAATATGGGTTCGTTCAGTGGTGTTAATTGTAGAAAACACTATTCTCACTATTGTGTGGTAATACAAAATAGATAATAGCAATTGCCAATGAAAGCACACAGGAGAAGCACACAAGCAATCCGGCATCATTGTGTGTGTCAAGAGAAAACTGAGAGCCAAGGCCCTGACAATCATACCTTGTTTTACACTAAAGGCAATACCAAGCTCTCTCCCTTGTCTTTGGATAAACCCTTCAACAACAAGGGTTTTGTATTGTTTCTTTTTTATCTTTGCTTCATGAAATTGCTGTATGGCATTAAGAATTTCAAGGTATGAATTCACACACCTATGGTCACTTAATTTTTGACAAAGAAGTCAAAACCGTATGGTGGAAAAAGAACAGCATCTTCAACAAATGGTGCTGGTCTAACTGGATGTGGACATATAAAAGAATGCAAGTTGACCCATACTTATCACCTTGCACAAGACTTAAGTCCAAGTGGATCAAAGACTTGAACATAAAGCCCGACACACTAAATCTACTAGAAGAGAAAGTGGGGAAAAGCCTTGATCTCCTTGGCACAGGTGACAACTTTCTGAGGAAAAAAAAAAAAACACCAATAGCTCAGGCTCTAAGCCCAACAATCAATAAATGGGACCTCATGAAACTGAAAAGCTTCTGTAAGGCAAAGGAAACTGTCATTCAAACAAAAGGCAACCTACAGACTGGAAAAAGATCTTTACCAACCCCACATCTGAAAGAGGACTAATATCCACAATTTATAAAGAACTCCAGAAATTAAACATCAAGAAACAAATAATCCAATAAAAAAATGGGGAACAGAGCTAAACTGAGAATTCACAAAGGAGAAATCTCTAAAGGCCAAGAGATACTTGAAGAAATGCTCAGCATCTTTAATTATCAGAGAAATGCAACTTAAGACGACGCTAAGATTTCATCTCACACCTGTTAGAATGACTACATTCAAAAAATCAAATGACAGCACATGCTGGTGAGGCTGTGGAGAAAGGAGAACACTCCTCCATTGCTGATGGGAGTGCAAACTTGTACAACCACTATGGAAATCAGTCTGATGATATCTTAGAAAACTTGGAATAGCTCTAACTCAGGACCCAGCCATACCATTCCTGGATATACATCTAAATGACTCCTCACCAATCCACAAGAACACCTCCTCATCTATGTTCATAGAAGCTTTATTTGTAATAAATAGAAACTGGAAACAACTCAGACGTCCCTTACCTGAAGAATGGATAAAAAAATGTGGTACATTTACACAATGGAATTCTACTCAGCCACCAGAAACAACAAAACCATGCAGTTTACAGCCAAATGGATGGAACTAGAAAAGCTCATCCTGAGTGAGCTAACCCAGACTCAGAAAGATGCACATGGCATCTATTCACTTATAATTGGATTTTAGCCATGTAGCACAGGATAACTATATTATAACCAACACACCGAAAGGAACAGGAACATAGACCTTGTTACCTGTTAGTGGGACACTTTGCCCTAATAGACTTGCCATATAGGCCCCCAGTGCTAGAGGAAGCTCTTAACACTCATATGACTGTTGAACTTAGGGGGGCTGATATGTAGGGGCGACCCACTCCAGAGGAATAAGATAGGTGGGAGAGGTGGAAGAGGGTGGGAGGGTGGGACCGGGAGGGGTGGAGAGAGGGGACTGTGATGAAGATTTAACTTGAAGTAATAAACAAATAAACAAACAAAAAAGAATTTCAGGGTAGCAAAGCTTTGGAGAAAAGAGATTCAAAGGTTATATAGCCAGTGGACAGTTAGGATGAGAGAGGGAGAAGAGCCAGGACACACCATCCTAGTGGGCAGCATAATTGGTTTGAACACAATTACATGACATCCTCTGTTTGTGGATACTCAAATCACTCAAGTCACAATAACTTCTCACTTTCTTTGTGTGAAAAACATCTTTAACTTAAGTGCTTATTACTCTCAACTATCTCACACATGTGAAAGATACATGTGGATGTTATTAATTTCTATATTATTCTTAATGACAAAATATTGAAAACACTGTTCCTGACTCTGTTGCCTGCCTGTAAATCCCATTCCCCTAACTGGACCACCTTGATTGGCCTCAGAGGGACAGAATGTACCTAGTCCTGCAGCAACTTGATGTTCCAGTGCAGGTTGGTACCCAAGGCAGGCCTCCCCATTCTCAGAGGAGAAGGAGGGTGGGACATGGGGGAAGGGGATGTATGAGGGTAAAGGACTGGAGGGAGGGGCTTAGATTAGGATGTAAAGTGAATAAACAAATAAATTAATAAATTTAAAGAAAATTGAAAACAAATGTCCATAAGAGAAGACTGAATAAATAACTTCTGTCCCAGCTATACAAAAGAATACTAGCAAAGGATAGATCGAGCTGCTATCTGTTGATGTGCACAGGTGTGTTTATACGTGCCCTAAGACTCCTGAAACAAAGAATCACAAACTGTCTGCTTGAAAATGTCATGAGTTTTAAAGGTTAGCAGTCAAAAATCAAGATGCTGGCAGAGCCTTGCGCCCAATGAAACCTGGAGCAGAGAATCCTTTCTTGTCACTTCCTTACTTCTGGCAGTTTGTTGGTCAACCTCAGAGTTTGTTTGCCTCTGTCATGTCATCTGTCCCCAGGTGCCATTGTCCCTGTGTGTCTCAGTACACACTGCTTGCAAGGACACCAGTAACATCAGACAGAGAACCCACTGTTCCAGTATAAATTAATGCTAACAAATCATATTTGCAGACAACAGACTTCCACATGGTGTCACTTTCTGAAGTTCTGGAGGTCTGGAGTGCAATGTGCCTTTAAGGAGATATGCATCTGTAAGATCACTAAGTAAGCTAAAGTAGATGAAGACAGGGACCTGCAAAAAAAAAACCAATACCTTTGTGTAAAAGAGAAGGAGGAAGAGGAGAAGGAGGAGGAGAAGGAGGAGGAGAAGGAGGAGGAAGAGGAGGAGGAAGAGGAGAAGGAGGAGGAGGAGAAGGAGGAGGAAGAGAAGGAGGAGGAGGAGGAGAAGGAGGAGGAAGAGGAACAGGAAGAGGAGAAGGAGGAGGAGAAGGAGGAGGAGGAGGAGGAGGAGGAGGAGGAGGAGGAGGAGGAGGAGGAGGAGGAGGAGGAGAGAAAGAAAAGAAAAGAAACAGACACAGGCAAACCACACACATGTAGAAACCCATTGAAATGTATCTTCTGAAGAAGAATTGAAGTGTTAGTGGCTTCCAAGCAAGGAAGCAGCTGAGCTGTCAGAGTCCACACAAAAGAATCATGCTTTTTTTTTTCCAGTTACTACTTTCCTGTGCTATTTGAGTTCTGTGCACTAATTTATTTTTCAAAATGCTCTCTGTACAGCTGTTCTTTAGTTAAGACTATTTAGTGTGCAGTTCTATCAAATATTGAGAGAAGGTTTTCAGAAGTCTCCCCCCCAACCCCAGCTGTTCTGGCAAGATGAACTGGGAAATCTACTCAGTTGAATGATATTCCAAAAGGCTGAGAGTAGTAGAGACAAACCAGAATAGGGATGAGGCTGGACTCAAGTACTGCATGCTCAGCATCTGAAAGGGAGTAAAGACAGGGGACAATACCGAGCTAGGATTTTCCTTCAGAACTAGCATAAGGTCAAGTGACAGTCAAGGTCAGGAGTGGGCAGCAAGCCTACAGCTGTGGCTCATACACAGCATTTTCTAAAGTGGCCAGTCCCGAGAGCCAATCATCTTTTCGGCAACCAATGCCTAGGCCCTAGGGATTCAGGCTCAGTATGCATTATACTCTTGGGTGAGGTCAACTTCTTTAATATGTAGAAAGAAAGTTTGGCAAACATGGAAGATTAGAAAAAAGAAACCTGATGGCGGCGACCTACACTGATGCATTTTGAACGCGGGGAAAAAAGAGCCATAAAAAACACAGAGTTATTGGGCACTGTGCAAAAACCGGAGGGGCTAGACCCCCCCCCAACACTCACAGCTCCCAAGGGACTGTTAAAAGTCCCAGGGCAAGGCTCTCTCCATCTCTCACAGCTACTAAACCCGGGATTCGGGAACTGCCATTTGGAGAGGCACCTGGTAAGATCGATCCCAACTTACAGCAGGCAGAATCAGGGTCCACTTGGCCATAGATCGCTGGCCTATTGGGCTCCCCACACATCAGGTTGAACTTATACATTTAAAAAACTTTGCGAGATAGTGGATGGCTTAGCAAGGAACAAACAGGAGGCTCAGTGGGTGGTCCGCAGCCGCCCGTGAAGCGGAGGGCGGGAGGTTCCGAGAGAGCACGGGAAGCTGGGAACACAAAGGTGGGCGGGAGGGGCTGAATCCCGCAAACTCACGGTAGCGCAGCTGGGGAGGGAGCACGGCTGGCAGGGCCAAATCCCCGAACCCACAGCAGGTCATCTGGGGAGAGAGACAGGCGTGTGCGGGGCCAGGGATCCATGCACCCACGGCTGAGCTGCTGGGACGAGAGGTCCACTCAGGCAGCCGGAGGATCCGGGGCTTGGGGTACCCACGGGACAGTGGCGTCACAGACAGGAAGGGAATCAGGCACAGAGTCCAGCCCTGTGGCGAGAAGCCTAGAGAGAAACTAGAAATCGGGTCCATAGCTATATCCTGGAAAATCCAGACATATTAGGTGTGGAGCCAGACCCTGTCAGCCTCCGGGACGACAAACAAAGCCCACAGAATCTGTGCCTGGTCAAACAGGCCCATACCATCAGAACCATTACAGGCTGATAACTCAGAGTGCAACATAGGGAAGTCTGAATTGGGAGCAGTGAAACAATCCTGGTCCATTACTCACAACCTGGGAATAGGCTGCACCAGCTCACAGTGCCTCTGGCGATTAAAACCACAGTGACCTTGAAATCCCCCTGTAAGCAACGACAGATAGCCAAGTAACTCGTCCCCTGCACCAAATCATCCACTGTGGTTCCAAGCACAGAAAACAGACAGCTAAACGCATCCAATGGCGAAAGGTCAAAAAAAAATAGAAATCAAGGAATTATGACTCCAACAAAGCAGAATCATCCTAGCTCATCCAATTCGGATGACCACACACCAACAGAAACACATGAAAACATTGACAATTCTGCATTATGGAAAGTGATAGAGTCCCTGCAAGAAGAACTTAAATCTATGAAGGAATTCAAAGAAGCCACAATTCTACAAATCAAAACAAGGAACAACACCATTAAAGAGCTCCAAGCCAAGGTGACAGAGCTTGAACAGGAAAAGGAAAAAGCCATGAAAGATTTTCATACAAAAACAAGCAAGCTGGAGAAGGAAATGTACAAAATGAACAAAACCATACAAGACATGAAAATAGAAATAGAAACAATAAAGAAAACACAGTCAGAGTTAAAAGAGGAAGTGGAGAACCAAGAGAAGAGAACAGGAACTATGGATGTGAGTATCAACAATAGGATGCAAGAGATGGAAGACAGGATCTCAGGCATGGAAGATTCAGTAGAAGAAATCAGTACAACATCCAAAGAAAATGAGAAGGCTAAAAAATCTCTCACACACAACATCCAAGAAATCAAGGACTCAATGAAAAGACGGAACCTAAGAATTATAGGTATACAGGAAAGAGAGGACTCCCGACTCCAAGGTCCAGGAAATATCTTCAACAAAATCATAGAGGAAAACTTCCCAAACCTGAAAAAAGAGATGCCAATAAAAATCCAAGAGGCTTACAGAACACCAAACAGATTAGACCAGAAAAGAAACTCCTCTCGCCACATAATAATTGAAACTCCAAATGTACAGAACAAAGAAAGAATATTAAAAGCTGTAAGAGAAAAGTCAAGTCACATACAATGGCAGACCCATCAGAATTACACCTGACTTCTCCCCAGAAACGTTAAAAGCTAGAAGGGCCTGGTCAGATATACTACAAGTCCTGAGAGATCATAGATGCCCAGCCAGACTACTTTACCCAACAAAACTCTCTATCAACATAGATGGAGAAAACAAGATATTCCATGACAAAATCAAATTTAAACAATATCTACCCACAAACCCAGCCCTACAGAAAATCCTAGAAGGAAAATCCCAACCCAGAGAAGAAAACTCCACCCAAAAAAACAAAGGGAATAGAAAACCTCTCAGCAACTAAACCAAAAGAGGCACAGGACCACCACCTATACCAAACTAATGGGAAATAACAACCCCAGGTCACTAATATCCATCAACATCAATGGACTCAACTCCCCAATAAAAAGACATAGGTTTACAGAGTGGATTCGCAAGCAAGACCCTTCCTTATGCTGTATACAAGAGACACATCTAACTACGAAAGATAGACACTGCCTCAGAGTAAAGGGCTGGGAAAAGGTTTTCCAAGCAAATGGACCCAGGAAGCAAGCTGGAGTAGCCATCCTAATATCAAACAAAACAGACTTCCAACTGAAGTTAATGAAGAAAGACAAAGAAGGGCACTATATACTCATTAAAGGGAATACTCATCAAGAGGAAATCTCAATACTGAACATCTATGCCCCAAATACAAAGGCACCTACTTTCGTAAAAGAAACACTTCTAAAACTTAAAGCGCACGACGATCACAACACATTAGTAGTGGGAGACTTTAACACCCCACTCACAACAAAGGACAGATCATCAAGACAGAAGACAAACAGAGAAATATTGAGTCTAACAGAGATCATGAAACAAATGGACCTAACAGATATCTACAGAACGTTTCACCCAAACACAAAGGAATACACCTTTTTCTCAGCACCCCACGGAACCTTCTCCAAAATTGACCACATAGTTGGTCACAAGGATAGTCTCAATAGATACAGGAAAATTGAAATAACACCTTGTATCTTATCAGACCACCACGGAATAAAGCTGGTCTTCAACAGCAAAAGAATCAACAGAAAGCCTACACACACACGGAAATTGAACAGCTCCTTACTGGATGACCACTGGGTCAGGGAAGAAATAAAGAAGGAAATCAAAGACTTCTTAAAATCCAACGACAATGAAGACAAAACATACCCAAACCTATGGGATACACTGAAAGCTGTGCTACGAGGAAAGTTCATAGCACTAAGTGCTTTCAAAAAGAAAATTGTGACAGCTCATATTAGTGAACTAACAGCTAAACTGGGTGAATTGGAAAAAAAAGAAACAAACACTCCCAAGAAGAGCAGAAGACAGGAAATCATCAAACTTAGAGCTGAAATCAACAACTTAGAATCAAAAAGAACTATACAAAGAATCAACGAAACCAAGAGTTGGTTCTTTGAGAAATTCAACAAAATAGACAGACCCCTAGCCAAATTAACTAAAAGGCAAAGGGAAAGAACACAAATCAACAAAATCAGAAATGAAAAGGGAGAAATAACAACAGACATTGAGGAGATCCAGAAAATATTCAGGCATTACTTTAAAAATCTATATTCCACTAAATTTGAAAACCTAAGCGAAATGGACAATTTCCTCGATAAATTCCACCTACCAAAACTAAATCAAAATCAGACTAACAGCTTAAACAGCCCAATAACACCTAAGGAAATAGAAACAGTCATTAATAATCTCCCAACCAAAAAAAGCCCAGGGCCAGATGGCTTTAGCACGGAATTCTACCGGACCTTCAAAGAGGAACTAACACCATTACTTTTCAAACTCTTCCACCACATAGAAACAGAAAGATCACTGCCAAACTCATTCTATGAGGCCACTGTCATTCTGATTCCTAAACCACACAAAGACCCAACAAAGAAAGAGAACTTCAGACCAATCTCCCTCATGAACATAGATGCAAATATACTTAATAAAATACTAGCAAACCGAATTCAAGAACACATCAAAAGTATCATACATCATGATCAAGTAGGCTTCATCCCTGGAATGCAGGGATGGTTCAATATACGAAAGTCTATCAATGTAATTCACTACATAAACAAGATGAAAGAAAAAAAAAACACATGATAATCTCGCTAGATACAGAAAAAGCATTTGACAAAATCCAACACCCCTTCATGCTAAAAGTTCTGGAGAGAACGGGCATACAAGGACCATACCTAGAAATAATAAAGGCATTATACAGCAAGCCAGTGGCCAACATCAAATTAAATGGAGAGAAGCTTGAAGTATTTCCTCTAAACTCAGGGACAAGACAAGGATGTCCACTGTCACCATATCTCTTCAATATAGTACTTGAAGTCGTTACTAGAGCAATAAGACAACTAAAGGAGATCAAAGGGATAAAAATTGGAAATGAAGAAGTCAAATTATCCCTATTCCCAGATGATATGTTAGTATACATAAGCGACCCCAAAAACTCCACCAAAGAACTCTTACAGCTGATAAACAACGTCAGCAAGGTGGCTGGATACAAAATTAACTGAAAAAAATCAGAAGCCCTTCTTTATACAACAAAAAATATACCGAGAAAGAAATAAGGGAAACAACCCCCTTCACAATAGCCACAAACAACATAAAATACCTGGGGGTAACTCTAACCAAGCATGTAAAGGACCTATATAACAAGAACTTCAAGCCCCTGAAGAAAGAAATGGAAGAGGCCTTTAGAAGATGGAAAGATCTCCCATGCTCATGGATAGGTAAGATCAACATAATAAAAATGGCTATCCTACCAAAAGCAATATATAGATTTAATGCAATTCCTATCAAAATACCAACACAATTCTTTATAGACCTGGAAAAAGCTATTCTCAACTTCATATGGAACAACAAAGAGCCCAGAATAGCTAAATCAATCCTGTACAATGAAAAAATATCTGGAGGTATCACCATCCCAGATTTCAAGCTGTACTACAGAGCAACAGTAATAAAAACAGCATGGTACTGGTATAGAAACAGAGCAGTGGATCAATGGAATCGATTTGAAGACCCAAACATGGATCCACACACCTATGGCCAACTAATCTTTGACAAAGAAGCCAAAAACGCACAATGGAAGAAGGACAGCATCTTCAACAAATGGTGCTGGTCCAACTGGATGTCCACTTGCAAAAGAATGAAATTAGACCCATACCTATCACCTTGTACAAAACTTAATTCCAAGTGGATCAAAGACCTTAACATAAGGCCGGCCACACTAAAGATACTAGAAGAAAAAGTAGGAGAAACCCTCGAACTCATTGGCACAGGTGACAACTTCCTGAACAGAACACCAACAGCTCAGGACCTGAGATCAACAATCAATAAATGGGACCTCATGAAACTGAAAAGCTTCTGTAAGGCAAAAGACAGTATCATTCGAACAAAACGGCAACCAACAGACTGGGAGAAAATCTTCACCAACCCCACATCTGATAGAGGGCTATTATCTAAAATCTACAAAGAACTCAAGAAACTAAATGCCAAGAAACCAAATAATCCAATCAAAAAATGGGAGATGGAGCTAAATAGAGAATTCACAAAGGAGGAATCCCTAAGGGCTGAGAGACACCTGAAGAAATGTTCAACATCTTTAATCATCAGAGAAATGCAACTCAAGAGGACCCTGAGATTCCACCTAACACCTGTTAGAATGGCTAAGATAAAGAGCTCAAATGACAGCACATGCTGGCGAGGGTGTGGAGAAAGGGGTACCCTACTCCATTGCTGGTGGGAGTGCAGACTTTTGCAACCACTATGGAGGTCTGTCTGGCGATATCTTAGAAATCTAGGAATAACCTTGCCTCAGGACCCAGCCATACCACTTCTGGGTATACACCCAAAGGACCTCTCACGGAGACATAGGGAAGTCTCCTCATCTATGTTCATAGCAGCCTTATTTGTAATAGCTAGAAATTGGAAACAACCCAGATGTCCCTCAACTGAAGAATGGATTAAAAAATTGTGGTACATCTATACAATGGAATATTACTCAGCTATCAGAAACAATGAAATCATGCAATTTGCAGCCAAATGGATGGATCTAGAGGAGCTCATCCTGAGTGAGCTAACCCAGTCTCAGAAGGATGCACATGGCATCTATTCACTTATAGTAGGATTTTAACTATATCGTACAGGATATCTGTACTACAACCAACACATCAAAAGGAACATGGACATAATTTTTTTTTTATCTTTTTCTTTTTCCTTCTTTTTTTCTTTTTTTCTCTTTCCTTTTCCCTTCTCTTTTTCCTCTCTTTTTTTGTTGATATTCTTTGTTTTTGTGGTTTTGTGTGTTTGTTGGTCTTTTTTTTTAGTATTCCCCCAGTAGCAATGAGACACCATTCACTGGCAGTACTGCCTCGTAGGCCCCCGGTGAATGAAGAGGCTCTTGGCCCTCATATGACTCCTGATCTGTGGTGAGAGACTGTTATGCAGGGACACTCCACCCCAGAGGAACAAGACGGAAGGGTCAGGGGGTAGAGCATGGGAGGGTGGGGCTAGGAAATGGGAAAAGAGGACAATATGATAAGGATGTAACCTGAAGCAACAAACAAATAAATTTATCAACTAAAAAAAAAAAAAAAAAAAGAAAAGAAAAAAAAATGCAGGGGGCAGGGCTGAAACACTGTGAATGGAACAGAGGATACAGCCGTTCGGCCTGGATTTGCAGACCTCCAGGTGTAGAGAAGAAAAGAATCTACAACAAAGACTGTGTTCCTGACGACTGAGGACCTGCCCCAGAGACTGTATCATTCTAAAAGGTTATGAAAGTAGTTGTTATAATTATCAATAGGTTTAGTGGATAGGTTAAAGGGGTTGTAAGAGTTTATAGGATTAATAGTTAAGAAATTGTTGGTGTTTGTTATAATTGAATTTAGTAATAAATAAGTGTTAAATAATAACTTAAAAGTTCAGTTACAGAGAGTGATGGTAAATCTTAACTGACAACGTAACGGAATGTAGAAGCATCTAGGAGACACAATTCCAGTCCTGTCTATGAGGGCATTCTAAGAGGTTTAACTGAAGAAAATCCACCACAAAAGCGAGCAATGCCATTCCAAGGGCTGGGGGCCTAGAATGAGTACCAAGCACAGAACAAATGGAACATCAGTGTTTGCTTTCTGACGGGTTGAAAGCTCCTGTCGGCACCGACTGAACCTTTTCTTGCCTCCACACCTTCCCCGTTTTTTATGGGCTATCTTCACAAACCACGAGCCAAAATAAGCCTTTCATTTCACGTTGCTTGTGTTGGGTCTTTTGACAATAAGAAAAGCAACTACTGCAGAAAACCCACACTGAGTGCTGAGGGCTGTTGCTGTGATTGGCCTGGCCGTGTGATCTTGGATCTCTGGAACTTGTTTGTAGAAAGAATGTGGAAGAGTTTGGAGCTGCAAGCTACAGAAGCCCTAATGGGTCATTCTGGTGGAATTTCTGAAGACCAGAACGTTGATAGAAATGAGGCCAAAAAGCAACTGCCTAAGAGGTTTCAGGGGAGAGTAAGAATACTATTGATAATCGGATTATAGACAATTTGTGTTACACTCTGGCAAAAATTCTGGCGGTTTTCTTTCCATGTCCTGATAATTTGAAAGAGGGTGAATTCAAAGGTAACAAACGTTAAGTTTTTTGGCAGAGAAAATTCAAAGTGTGGCATGGTTAACATTTGAAGTGCTTATGAGGCATATAATCACAATTAAAAGCACAAAGCCATGAAAAGTATACTGTCGGATGAGTTTAAAGTTGCAGACAATGAAGGTACAGAAACAAAAAGGAGCCACACCTGTTGAAGAGACTACTGCTACCAAGAAAGACTCACCCTTTGCACTGCGTTTAAAAAAAAAGAAAACCCGATGCCTTAGAATTCACGCTCCACCCATCAAAGATTCCAGCTTGTAAAATGGTAATTCCTTTGGAAAGTGAGAATAGATTGAATAAGGCACAGAAGTCACTATAGCTGTAGTAGAAAGGGCCAGACTGCATCCCTAAGTGGCAGCAGAAGTAGGTATCATCCACATATTGTTTGCTTTTTCCCCTTGGCAGTCTTTGTTTAATTGATTTTATGTATTTTTAAAAAATTTTCTACTAAATTAATTTTTTTCTTAAATTTTTCCCACTTATTGCTTTGGGGTTTGCAGTATTCTTATTTTTCTAAGAGGCTGAGATGTAGCATTAAGTTATTTGTCTGAGATCTTTGATTTGTAACATGAGCGTATTCATAGCTTTTAGAACTGCCCTAGCTGTATTCCAGTTGTTCCATTAGTTGTATTTTTTATTTTTGCTTCATGTCGGAAATTTTATATTTCCTCCATGGATTTATTCAACTACCCACTGGTTGTTCAAGAGTGTACGATTCAGTCTCTGAGTAGCTGTGTAGTTTTTTGTTGCAGTTGATTTTGAGGGATTTTTTTTGTTGTTGTTTTGGTTTTTTTTGGGGGGGTTGTTTATTTGTTTTTTGCACTGTGGTCTGATAAGGTACAGGATACTATTTCAATGCTTTTATATCTGGTAAGCCTTGATTTGGTGGCCTAAGAGGTGGTTTTTTTTTTTTTGAGAGAATGTTTGAAGAATGCATGTTCTATATACATGTTTGATATAATTTTTTATTATTTTAAATTCACTTCATCTACTGTATCTTTAACTATGGTATTTCTTCAATGATTTTTAGTTTGGACAATCTATCTATCAGTGAGACTGGGATATTGAAATAGCCCATTATCCTTATATCGGGGCCTATTTGATCTTATATGCTTATTAATTATTTGATTAAGGAAACCGAAAGCCCTGCTTTTGATTCACGTACATTTACATTACATCTTGATCAGTTGTTTTCTTTATTAGCAGCACGTTATATCTTCAATAATTGTTCCCCTTGCTAGTCTGCAGTTGGCTTTAAAAAAAACATTTATTTATTACTTCGTTATGTCTCCATTGCCAACCCCTCCTTCCACCCCTCCTGGCTCCTCCCTCCCACCCTTCACCCTCTCTCCTGCCTCTCCCATGCCTCTGGTGTAGGGTGTCTCCGTGGATCAGCTCCCCTCAGTTCGTTAGTCACAAGAGGTCTGAGAGCTTCCTCTTGCAGTTGGCTTTTTATTCTTACGAATTTTTATTGAAAATCTACTTTATCAGCCATCATGGAGAGGCTCTTCTCTGCTCATATCTATTTAGGATTCTAACTGCCTCTTCTATTAGGGCGTCCATCTCTTTCCCTACATGTGAGAAATTTCGTGGTATAATTCCATTATTAAAATCTTCTACATCTTTTGCATGTATCCCCGTTCCTGCTGCTATCTTGAGGATTGTCGGGTTCGGTCTCATGATTGTATCCCAGAGTTCTTGAATCTTGCAGTCGTGATCTTATCTTCTTTCCTCGCTGATGTTTGGATGAAGTACTTCATTGACACTGTCCTCCAGTCCTGATATTATATTCACTCTTGACTAAGTTGATTTTTTTAAAGGATTCATTTTATTTTATGCGTACAAGTGTTTTCCCAGCATGCACATATGTGCATACATTGTGCCTGGTGCCCAGAAGAGGGCATCAAATCGCCAGTAAGTGGAGTTACTGATGGTTGTGAGCTATCATGCAGATGCTGGGGACAAAACGGAGGTCATTTACAAGAGCAACAGTTGATCTTAACCATTGAATCAACTCCCCAGGACCAAGTTGAGTCTTTTTTTTTTTTTTTAATGTTTTCTACTGTGTTTTTTTTTATCTTATTAATTTAAAATTTTATATCTTCTTGGGTATTTCCCCACAACCTCAATTTCATTACTGAATGTTTCTCCCACCTTGCTGACTTTTTTGTGTGTTGCTTACTTTCTTCTCCAAGAAGATTTAATTCATGTTTTTCCTCTTGTACACCCTTTGAGATCCTTTGAGATAATTGATCACTTTTATTCGTCGGTTTTTGAAATCATCATCCCAAAGTTCACCATCCTTAAACACAGTAACTGAACATTTATGATTTTCTGGTAAAGTAATCTTGCTTTTATATGTATCTTCTGTCTCTGTTGTGGTTTGTGAATCTACTGGTTTGGATACAATGGTTTTATTAGTTTTTTATTTAATTTACTTTTTTATTGAGCAGCTTACTCTTGAGGACTCAATACACAGTACTATGAAGAGAAAAGGAAACAAACTTTTGTGATAGAGACAAACCATACAAAAATATAAAAATATCCTAAATCAGTTAAAGTCTTTTCACACATCACCAATGGCCAGAAACAGAAAATGACATATGCAGAGTGTGCTATAATGTTAAAAATTACTCAGGGTAAACATAGGGTAGTAAATAAATTATATAAAGGAAGGAACCACTGAAGGGCAAAATAGAGCAGGCAAAAGGTTAAACTAAAGAAAGGGTAAAGAAAAGTAATGCAGAAGAATAAAAATAGAGAGAGGAAGGTAAAAGAGCAGGAGAATAAATTAATAAATTAAAAAAAAAAAACAAGGAATAAAGGGAACGAAAAATCTTCAATAACAGGAAAGTTTCCAAGCAAAACTGGACAAATGTAAGAACAAAACCACAAAATACAAGTACTTTTTAAAAAAAATAAGCTAAAATAAGCATACTATCAAAAACAGTAGAAAGGAGATAGGCCAAGAGGAAAAAACAAAGTTAAATAAGTGTATAAAGGGGAATAAAAAAATAAGCAAACTTTTAAGATATGATAAATGAAAAGAGCACTGAAAGTGTAGTAAAAAGTAAAATCAGAGGCACAAGACCAAAAATAAAATAAAACAGGAACAAAAATGAGACATTGGAGTACTTTTCAGATGCTCAAAAAAGTCAGCAACTCCCAATGATATGTATGGGGCGAGTGTTCAATTCAACTTGTAGAGTCTTCCTTTTCTTATGACTTGTACCGAGGTTGAATTTGTGTCACATAACTGTCCAATGTCCACCAGAACTGTCCTCACTTAATAGACTCCCTTCTTTGCATCTGAGCAGGTTCTCCTATCCTCTACAGCCTCCTCAATTTTGTCTGGGGATGGTTAGTATAACTGTTGGGAATGTCTCCCAAAGTTTGGGAGTTGAAGAAGCACCCACAACACTGAGATCAGTTTGGGTAGAGAATTTATCTTCATACTTTCTAAGAAGTGGATTCATATCTGAAATTACAAAAAAAAATTATGCTAGTTGTTCATGGGATAACCTTCCTTTTATGATTCTGAATTTCAATCAGTAGCATTTTTTGATCAATCCAATATTTTTTTATTATTTTATTTCATTTTTTAATAATAATTTATTTTTTATTTCTTCAAGTTACATCTCAATCACAATCCCCTCCCTCCTCCCCCCTCCAGTCCCACCCTTCCACCCTCCTCCCCCTCAACCCCCCCATCCTCTTCACTTCTTTTTTTTATTAGTTTAAGGTATTTCTTTTTCCCCCCAACAGCTCTCCCTTTCAGTCCAACAAATGGTTGTTTTTCTTATAACTATAAATACAATACAAAACAACAGAAATAAATAGGCCACAATTTTAAGAGTTATATGGCTTAGCATACATTCCCAATATCCAGTCCATATGTATTTGGCGCCTGACTTTAACATTCTACTATCTAACCATCTCCATGAGTTTAAAGTTCTATATCTAACTCAGCTTTCATACTAACTTGCAACACAATTTTAAAAATATCTTCTTAGATCCAGAACACCTTCTTGATTCCTAAACAACTCAAAATTTAACTATGAGACTCTAGCTATCTAGTCTTCAACCACCTCAGAGACCTGAGAGGGATACATATATCTGATTATATAGGAAGGGCAGGGCCTGCAGCTTCCAAAACTAAGAAATGACATACCAGTGGCTGCCTGGACAGTTCCCATTTTCTCTCCATACATTACAGCATCAATCTTCAGTCGTTTGGTCCCGTTTCTCTGACAGACATTGATTGTAGAACAAGGGATATGAAGAGCTTACCTATCCTGTCTTGGCAGAGCTAGGCTGTTGACTTACCTGCTTCCAAGTTTTGTCCTTTTTGGACAGAAGTCTGTCTACAGTTGAAGCAAGAGGTTTTTCTTGCCAAGAGAAAGGCTTACCACCAATTCAATCATCTCCCACTGGAGATTCTTAAATGCTCATCTTCTACTTGGAGTAGAATAGGGAGCGGGTGCTGTCAGGAGCTGACATGTCTCGATATCAAAAAATCTTAAGTTAAGAAAACATCTTTGAATGCCATATTCTGCAGATCTCTTGAGGTTTTTGAAGATGCCCTATCTATCTCTTATATTTAGATAAGCAAATATTGCTTGTCTCTTAGCAACTTGATTTCTGAGTAGCTTAGAAAATAACTGTGATAGACTGTCATAGTAACTAACAAAATGGCACATTTGCATGACTATTAGTTTCCATTTCTTTTTTTTTTTTTAGTTTCCATTTCTTAATTATCCTAAACAGTTTATGATGGTGGTAGCAAGAGGCCAAAACTTGACATTTCATTTTTAAGCATTACTAGGAACAATACCTTTAAGAAGCATTATCCTTAATTTTGTATCAATATACAAAGATCAATACCAATGTGGCCAAATATAATCTTAATTTTGTATCAATATACAAAGATCAATACCGATGTAGTCCAATACAATCTTAATTTTACACCAATATACAAGGGTGAATACCATTGTGGCCAAATATAATCTTAATTTTGTGTCAATATACAAAGATCAATACTGATGTAGCCCTATACAAACTTAATTTTGCCTTAATATGCAATGTTCAATACCAATTTAGCCAAATATAATATTAATTTTGTATCAGTATACAAAGGCATAAGGCCATATTCAATAATCTGTCCTTTTTTCTTGATCTTTCCTATACTATGTCTATGTCCCATTTTTCTCAAGTCTGTTCACTCCTACATAGGAGAAAAAGAAGGATGCAGAAAAGAAAAAGAGAGAAGTCCCTGGGTCTAACCTCCAAAACCCATTTAACAAGACCATTTAACAGCTTGTAGTCTTTTCCCCTAAATAACAAAATTTTCTATTATTTATCAAATAACCAAAGGGGGGGAACACCCTCCCCACCTTCTGGGGATGGGACGTTGTTCTCTTAAAATGACTTCCTGCTGATTTGGGACGTAGTAAACCTGTTTGGGGCCCAAATAAGAATGGAAAAATGGTTAAAAATATTAATAGAATCATTTGATGTTCAGTCCTTTTGTACTCAGCTATTTAGATGTTCTAAGAAGTTCATAGACAGAAGCTGATCTTCAGAGCTTTACTGAAGATCTGGCTGGAGCAGTCTGTGGAGCTGAACGATCTTAGCGATTTTGAGTTGTTGTGGTTGTAGACTTTTGAGGAAACTGCTATTGAGGAAGTCTGCAAGGCTGGATCATCTGGGCCACTCGTCTTCTTTGGTGTCTGATATGTTTTCTGCTGAGGTTTCCGTTGTCCAGTTGTCCCTGGATTCCTTGAATGGATGCTTTAAATCTCCTGGAAAGATAAGAACAGAGCCCTGCCCTAATCCTAACTCTGGGACAATTACCTTTTTTTTTGGGGGGGGTCAGGTAATATTTTTCCTGGAGCAAATTTGGTTTTTTTGACAATATATAAAGTATTACTTTTCAATCCGGATTAAAGAAGAAATTATTTTGATATTTTGGAGCTAAACAAACCTTTAGTGTATATATTTTGAGATCTCAAAGGACAATTTGTTTGAATGGCAGCCTGCCTTTTGTAAGTAGCTTTTAAACTTAAATCCTTCCAAATCCTATATGCCTGTCTCTCCATTCTAAGTTTTGGGATCAAAGACATGTGGTTCCCAACTGATGGGATTAACGATGCGCTCCTCCACCCTTGGATCAAAGTTTTTCTCTGTTTAGAGCTTGTTTTGTGTCAGGCTGACCTTGAGCTCTGAGATCTGCCTGTTTCTGTCTCTAGTGTGTTGGGATTAAGGGTGTATTCTTCCCCAATGATGGGACTAAGGGTGTGCACCATCACCACCCTGTTTCTTGTAACTCTAGAATTTATAAGACAACTAACTCTATAGTGATCCTCCTGTCTCTGCTGGAGGTAAAGGCATGGGCTAACACCATGCATTATTTTACCTTAGCTCTAAGTTTTTTCAACTCTTGGAGGTTTGTAAAACCAGGTTGAACAGCTGTCACCTTTAATTTATTTACAGTGTTTTAAACCTGTTACCTGCTTTTTAATGCCAACCCATGGAAATAGCCTATACCTTTACAAAAAAAAAAAAAAAAAAACTTTTAAGCTGCTATCAAGTGTGTAATCTCTGTAGCTACCTGCAGTCTAACATTCTAATCTGAAATTAAGGCCATTTTCCTTTCATGCCAGTAAGGCAATTATACCTTTGGTAAATTATAGTTTGAAAATTTTATATTGTATTTTTATTATATTTTTAAGCTTATTAACTCTTTTCTTAAAAAAGTATTATTTACTTCTAGAACATAGTTTCCTCCCTCCTTCCCTCTTTGCCCCTCCCTTCCTCTCTCCTTCCCTCCCTCTTTCCTTCCCTACCTCCCTCCCTCCTTGTTCCTCTACTTGGTACTCTCGTTCTCCTCAGATGAGGTGGGCCCTCACATATGATACTCCCTCAGATCTTGCGTCATGTGAGAGCCAAGAGCTTCCACTTGTACTGGAGCTTGATAAGGCACACCATCTAGGGTATGGTGTTCCACTAACCTGCAACAGATTCCATGACTCACTGGTGGGTAGAATTTTTCCTAGGATAGATATGCTGGGTTCCTATCTATTTGGGTGTGGGGGTTGTAGGATAGTTATTCTCTGATGTACAGTTAATATCCATTTATAAGTAAATATATACCATGTTTATCTTTCTGGGACTGCGTCAGCTCACTCAGGATGAGCTTTTCTAGTTCCATCCATTTGGTTTCAAATTGCATGATTTCCTCATTTCTGATAGCTGTGCAGTATTCCATTGTGTAAATGTACCACAGTTTTTTTTTACCCATTCTTCAGCTGAAGGACATCTGGGTTGCTTCCAGTTTCTGGCTATTACAAATAAAGCTGCTATGAACATTGTTGAGGCAATGTCCTTGTGGTTTCGTTTCGAATCTTTTGGATATATGCCAAAGAGGGGTATGGCTGGGTCTTGAGGTAGAATTATTCCCAATTTTCTAAGATATCTCCAGATTGATTTCCAAAGTGGTTGCACAAGTTTGCAGTACCACCAGCAATGGGGGAGTGTTCCCCTTTCTCCACATCCTCACCAGCATGTGCTATCATTTGAGTTTTTGATCTTAGCCATTCTGACAGGTGTGAGATGGAATCTCAAAGTTGCTTTAAGTTGCATTTCCCTGATAACCAAAGATGTTGAACATTTCCTCAAATTCCTCTCAGCCTTTAGAGATTCCTCTTCTGTGAATTCTCGGTTTAGCTCTGTACCCCATTTATTGATGGGGTTATTTGATTTTTTTGGTGTTTAATTTCTTCAGTTCTTTATCTATTTTGGATATTAGCCCTCTGTCAGATGTTGGGTTGGTGAAGATCCTTTCCCAGTCTGTAGGCTGCCGTTTTGTTCTAAGGACAGTGTCCTTTGCCTTACAGAAGATTTTCAATTTTATAAGGTCCCATTTATTGATTGTTTGTTTTAGTGCCTGAGCTATTGGTGTTCTATTCAGGAAGTTGCTACCAGTGCCAATGATTTCAAGGCTTTTCCCCACTTTCTCTTCTATTAATGTTAGTGTGTCTGGATTTATGTTGAGGTCCTTGATCAACTTAGACTCAAGTTTTGTACAGGGTGATAAGTATAGATCTATTTGCATTCTTCTACATGTTGACATCCAGTTAGACCAGCACCATTTATTGAAGATGCTTTCCTTTTTCCATTGTATGTTTTTGGCTTCTTTATCAAAAATTAAGTGACCATAGGTGTGTGGGTTTATTTCTGGGACTTCCATGCAATTCCATTGGTCAACTGGTCTGTTTCTATACCAGTACCATGCTGTTTTTATTACTATTGCCCTGTAGTACAGCTTGCAATCCAGGATGGTGATACCTCCAGATGTTCTGTTATTGTACATGATTGATTTAGCTATTCTGGATCTTTTGTTATTCCATATGAAGTTGAGAATTGTTTTTTCCAGATCTGTAAAAAATTGAGTTGGTATTTGGATAGGAATTGCATTGAATCTGTATATTGCTTTTGGTAAGATTGCCATTTTTATTATGTTTATCCTACCTATCCATGAACAAGGGAGATCTTTCCATCTCCTGATATCTTCTTCAATTTCTTTCTTCAGGGACTTGAAGTTCTTATCATACAGGTGTTTCACTTGCTTGGTTAGAGTTACCCCCAGGTATTTGATATTATTTGTGGCTATTGTGAAGGGTGTTGATTCCCTTATTTCTTTCTCAGCCCATTTATCTTTTGTGTAAAGAAGGGCTACTGAGTTTTTTGAATTGATTTTGTATCCGGCCACCTTGCTGAAGGAGTTTATCAGCTGTAGAAGTTCTCTGGTGGAATTTTTGGGGTCACTGATGTATACTATCATATCATCTGAAAATTGGGATACTTTGACTTCTTCCTTTCCAATTTGTATCCCCTTGATCTCTTTTAGTTGTCTTATTGCTCTAGCTAAAACTTCAAGTACTATGTTGAAGAGATATGGAGAGAGTGGGCAGCCTTGCCTTGTCCCTGATTTTAGAGGAAATGCTTTAGGTTTCTCTCCATTTAGTTTGATGTTGGCTATTGGCTTGCTGTAAATTGCCTTTATTATGTTTAAATATGGTCCTTGTATGCCTGATCTCTCTAAGACTTTTATCATGAAAGGGTGCTGTATTTTGTAAAAAGCTTTTTCAGCATCCAATGAGATGATCATGTGGTTCTTTTCTTTCAGCTTGTTTATGTGGTGGATTACATTGATGGATTTTCTAATGTTGAACCACCCCTGCATCCCTGGGATGAAGCCTACTTGATCATGGTGTATGATACTTTTGATGTGATCTTGGATCTGGTTTGCAAGTATTTTATTAAGTATCTTTGCATCCATATTCATAAGGGAAATTGGTCTGAAATTTTCGTTCTCTGTTGGGTCTTTGTGAGGTTTAGGTATTAGGGTAACTGTGGCCTCATAGAATGTGTTTGGCAGTATTCCTTCTGTTTCTATGTTGTGGAAGAGTTTGAAGAATATTGGTGTTAGCTCTTCTTTGAATGTCTGGTAGAATTCTGTGCTGAAACCATCTGGGCCTGGGCTTTTTTTGGTTGGAAGACTTCTAATGACTTCTTCTATTTCCTTAAGGGTTATAGGACTGTTTAATTTGTTTACCTGTTCTTGATTTAACCTTGGTAGGTGGAATCTCTCAAGAAAATCATCCATTTCATTTAGATTTTCCAATTTTGTGGAGTACAAGTTTTTGAAGTAGGACCTAACGATTCTTTGGATTTCCTCAATGTCTGTTGTTATTTCCCCCTTTTCATTTCTGATTTTATTGATTTGGGTATTTTCCCTCTGCCTTTCAGTTAGTTTAGCTAAGGGCTTGTCTATTTTGTTGATCTTCTCAAAGAACCAGCTCTTGGTTTTGTCGATTCTTTGTATTGTTCTTTTTGTTTCTAAGTTGTTGATTTCAGCCCTGAGTTTGATAATTTTCTCTCATCTGCTCCTCTTGGGAGTGTTTACTTCTTTTTGTTCTAGCTCTTTCAGGTGTGCTTCTAGGTGGCTAGTATAGGAATTCTCCAGTTTCTTTTTGAAGGTACTTAGTGCTATAAACTTTCCTCTTAGCACTGCTTTCAATGTGTCCCATAAGTTTGGGTATGTTGTGCCTTCATTTTCATTGAGTTTTAAGAAGACTTTAATTTCTTTTTTTATTTCTTCCCTGACCCAGAGGTCATTGAGGAGAGAGTTGTTCAGTTTCCAAGTTTTTGCAGGCACTCTGTTGTTTTTGTTACTGTTGAAGCCTAACTTTAGTCCATGATGGTCTGATAAGTTACAAGGAATGATTTCAATTTTCCTGTATCTGTTGAGGCTTGCTTTGTTACCGACTATATGGTCGATTTTGGAGAAGGTTCCATGAGGTGCCGAGAAGAAAGTGTATTGTTTTGTTTTGGGGTGAAATGTTCTGTAGATATCAATTAGGTCCGTTTGATTCATGACATCTGTGAGGTTCATTATTTCTCTGTTTGGTTTCTGCATTGTTGATCTGTCCAGTGGTGAGAGTGGTGTGTTGAAGTCTTCCACTATTAATGTGTGAGGTTCAATGTGGGATTTGAGCTTCAGTAGTGTTTCTTTAATGAATGTGGGTGGTCTTACATTTGGGGCATAGATGTTTAATTGAAAAATCATCTTGGTGGATTTTTCCTTTGATGAGTATATAGTGTCCTTCCCCATTTCTTTTGATTAATGTTGGTTGAAAGTCCAATTTGTTGCATACTAGAATTGCTACTCCAGCTTTTTTCTTGGATCCATTTTCTTGGTATATCTTTTTCCAGCCCATTACTTGGAGATAATGTCTATCTTTTTTGCTGAGGTGTGTTTCTTGTAAGCAGCAGAATGTGGGATTCTGTTTTCGCATCCATTCTGCTAGCCTGTGCCTTTTTATTGGGGAATTGAGTCCATTGATGTTGAGAGATATTAATGACCAGTGATTGTTACTTCCTGCAATCTTGATGTTGGTGGAAATAGTGTGTGAGTGAGCTTCTTTCCTTTTGTTTTTGCTGCAGGCATGCTATTTGCTTCCTGTGCTTTCTTGTGTGTAGTTAACCTCTTTGGGTTGAAGTTTTCCTTCCAACATCTTCTGTAGAGCTGGATTTGTGTATAGATATTGTTTGAATTTAGCTTTGTCATGGAATATCTTTTTTTCTCCATCTATGTTGATTGACAATTTTGCAGGGAATAGTAGTCTGGCCTGGCATTTGTGGTTTTTTAGGGTCTGCAAGACGTCTGTCCAGGCCCTTCTGGCTTTTAGAGTCTCTGAAGAAAAGTCAGGTGTGATTCTGATAGGTTTGCCATTGTATGTTATTTGACCCTTTTCCCTAGCAGCTTTTAAAATTCTTTCTTTGCTCTGTACATTTAATGTTTTGATTATTATGTGGCGGGAAGATTTTCTTTTCTGGTCTAATCTATTTGGAGTTCTGTAAGCTTCTTGTACAGTTATAGGAATCTCTTTTTTTAGATTTGGGAAATTCTCTTCAATGATTTTGTTGAAGATATTTTCTGGTGCATGGAAGTGAGACTCTTCTCTTTCTTCTATTCCTATTATTCTGAGATTTCGTCTTTTCGTTGTGTCCTTGATTTCCTGAAGGTTTTGTGTCAGGACTTTTTTAGATTTGACATTTTCTTTGACAGATGTATCAATTTCTTCAATTTTATCCTCTGAGCCTGAAATTCTTTCTTCCATCTCTTGTATTCTGTTGGTGATGCTAGTGTCTGTAGTTCCGATTCTTTTCTTAAGGTTTTCCAGTTCTATGGATGTCTCAGATTGGATTTTCTTCATTGCTTCAACTTCCCTTTTCTGGTCTTCCCTTCCTTTAAGTGCTTTATTCATTTCCATCACCTCCTTTGCAGTATTTTGTTGTTGCTCTCTGAGGTATTTGATTTCCTCCCTTAGGCCTTCTATTATTAATATAAGCATAGGATTAAGGTCATTTTCCTTTGCTTCAATTATGTTTGGCTGTCCAGAGTTGTCTGTAGCATTATTGCTAGGATCTGGAGACATCCTATTGTTTTGGGTTTTTTGATCATGTTCTTGAGCTGACCTTTTGTCATCCGAGGGACCCAGGTGTTATCTGTTTGTTTCTTTTGTTACCTGATCTTGGTGCTCAGGAAAACTCCCTGCCCTGGGGCTTGGCTGATTCTGAGATCCTCCTGTAATAGACTGACTGGCTCTTGGAGAGGAGGGTGGCTGCTGCTCTCCTCAACTGCTTGTGACCCAATTGGACCAATATAGAGGGGATTGGAGTGGGGAGAGGGCTAGCCTCTGAGGACCTGGGAGCTGACAGGTCTCCTCAGAAAGGCAGGTAGAGCTGTGGTTGGGTCTGTGTTCTCCTCTCACTGACCCAGTCATTCTGGCTCCCCAGCTAGGCTGACTATGCAGGCAGGGAGCTCCCTCCTCCCACAACAGATGGCGGCCTCAGTGTGCCTGTTGCTGACTGCCTCAGATGCTTGGGTGCTAGGCTGAGTGACCCACCCGCCCCAGTATTTGTGGAGAACACACAGTCGCGGGCTCTGTTTGCAGGCAGTCTTGGCTCCTAATTGCTTTGCTGTGACTGGGTTAGGTCTCTGCCTCTCTGCTACAGTGCACACTGTGCTGCCATGTTGGAAACTCCGGAAAAAATAATCTCACTTACCTTTGCTCTTGTGGTGTGGCTGTTTTTCCCTCTTGGGTGTACAGGTCCGAGTGCAGGCTGGATATCAGGCAGACAGGCGGGGCCGCTGGTCTGTGGCTGGAGCCGTGGGCTGGATGAGCTCCTGGGCTAGATCTCTAGCCAGAGCTCCTCTCCAGACCGGTGACGGAGCTGGCTGATCAATCAGTAGCATTTTTAAAATCTAAATTTATTAGTGTTGATTAGCTGTCATGGGTACCAATGTTGTCAAATGTTGCTAGTAGAGTATTGTTTAAAAAAAAAAAAGCATTCAGAAATTCTTAAGAGATCCAGGACGGGTGATTGTGAGTTTAAGGCTGGCCTGAAGTACATAGAGAGTTCAAGACCATCCTGAGCTACATAGTAAGACTTCTCTTCATTGGAAAAAAAAAAAAAAAACGGGGGGTGGTTGGGGAGCAAGAGCTTGGTGTGTAACTCAGTGGTGGAACTTTTGGCTAATATGTGCAAGGTCCTGGCTTTTGTTCCCAAAAGGAAAAGAAGAAAAAAATGGAACCACACAATGCAGCACTAGTATTATGTGGTACAAGTATGAAGTAAGACTGTTGGGAGGAAATTAACAAGAAAAGTACAACGCATACTTTCTGATTTCTCATTCTGCCACATTTTATTCCACAAGGAGTGCCCTTATTAAAACTGGTGCTAGGATAAGGGTCTCTGAAGAAGCATGGCAGCTTCCCTATGTACAAATTACCCTTGCTGGCAAGTTAGAAGGGAGCTCTTCCTACTGAGTATATTTCATGGTGCTTATGTAGGCCACTTCGGGAGAAAAGACACCTGTGGTTTGTATCCTGTGCTCTCTACCCTGCATGTTACAGTACCCAACTACCAGGCAAGACACGGCCACCGGTGGAATACCGGCAAGACTGTTTACCGGAGCAATCAACTGCCCCCTTGGTTGGAAGCGAGACCTGCTTCCACATGGGGGAATTCATACCTGCAGCTATAGCCCTGATCATAAACCATGCCGCAGGATGTCAGAGCCATATTGATACTGTTTTCTAAAAGGTCATTTTTGTCGACCTGCCTTTTAAATGTTTGTGTTTGTTCTCACAGTGTTGTGCTGCCTGCAACTTTCGTTAGCGGAGCTTCTCATTGCAACAGCAAGTAGTTAATGCAGGGACCTAACTCTTCAAAGTGCTCAGCCCTAAATGGGACAGTGATAGCAATGCCCACCTCAACTCCCAAGACTCGACTCCAGAAACAGAAAGAATGTAGGAGCCAGAGGATGAGGTATGCTGAGAAAGGCTGGCTTCAGGGTGTTCTAAACTATATATAACATCTCACTTTGCTCCTTGTTGATCTGTGATGTTGAATAGCTTCTAATATGCTTATTTATGAGTTTTCTTTCTTGAAATGTCTCGTCAATGTACTTGCCCATCATTTAAATTGGGTGGTTAGGGTAGTTATGATCAATTTCAAGAGTTATATATATATTTTTTTTCTAGCTACCAGGATAGTAATAAATTAAGAATTCTATATGTAGATGAAGCCTGAAGACTCCTGACTTCAGAAAAATGTGAAGAACCTACCCGGGTTTTTCAGAGCATTGGATTGCTCTCACTAGAGAAGAAAATATCCAAGTGATTGTGTGTTCTTTCCCTCGATTCTAATTAGATGACATTAAATCCTATCCATAGCCTGCATTTTTAAAAATAATTAATTAAAATTTTTTCTGGTACCCATAAATAGTTGAAAATCTTACAGTGGTGACCTAAGCTCAGCTACTCAGAAGGCTGAGGCAGAAGTACATTTGGGTCTAAGAGTTCAAGGTTAATCTGGGTAACATGGTTGTCTCTTTAAAAAGGAAAGAAAGTAGCAAAAGTGAGAAGAGGGCATATAGTAAAAAGCCTCTTTTCACTCCTTTCTCTCAATTGTAGGCAACCAATTTGTCATTAGATGTGTGTGTGTTTCTTTTGTACATGTGTGCAGACTGCTTTTCAACAATAATTGAACATTTCACTATTTTAATTTAACAATAAGTCTCAGAGATTCTTGCTTATTCATCCAATAAATCTATTGGAGAGTGGATTAACTATCTCTGTTGTGCACTAAACCACCTCAGAACTCAGTGGTTTAGGACAACAACTCTCACATTGCAGAGCTGTGTGTCTAGGGTTGGGCTGAAGACTGGTTGATGTGAGCTGGGCTAGACCAGTAAACTCTTAACCTGGAAATGGACATGACGGTGTTTCTGCAGAATAATTGCTGGGGTCTACTTGAGACTGAGTTGAACCGGACCAACTTACTTGAAGACAATTTTTTTTAACTTCCTCCCAAGACCAGTGGAATAATTGAATGTGTTATTCTCCTAGCAACAGATAGCTGTAAGAATGAGCCAGCAAAATCCAAGGAAATCTATAGGCATAAGGTTATTGTGTAATTAAAATGCTGATTTCTATCCCCCCCCATATCTGGTTATAATCTTTGTTCTGAGAATCTCCTGTCTTTATGTTGCATGAACACTGCTCTCCAGTTGTCCTCTGAAATGCCAATAAAGCAGTTTACAGCCAATCACTGAGCAGGGGAGAAAATAGGGCTGGACTTCCTCCCTTCCAGGAGAAGAGGAGTTAGATGAGGAAGTAGGGGATTCATCCTTAGGCAGGGTGCAAGAGACATCAGGAGAGAGTCAAATGAAGTGGGGAAGCCACAAAATGCAAGTATCTCTGGGATTTACACTGGGGGAAAGCCAGATTAACTTGCAGAGGGCGTTGAGAGTAGAATGACAACTGCTCAGGTCTTGCGTTGTAAAGCTTGTTTAACAAATAATGTAATAGAGTCTTAATTATTTGAGTGATAACCGGGTTAAGAGTGAAACTGAGAAACAAGCACAATTTTATAAAGTTACACTAACAGAAATCCTTTCAAGAGGCTGCCTGAATCACATCTATACATCTAAGCAAATCACACACTGAAGGCACAGGGGACCATACCTGCGACAGGAAGGAGGGCCCTGTCTGTTGACATGGAAACAGGCTGCAGCTAAGGAAGGTCTGAAGGTGTAGGGTTGCCGATGCCATCCACCACAAACAGGATGCGCCAGGCTTTACTCAAGCCACCGACCCCCCACTCTCCAGATATATTCAGCCTTCTACTATCACAAGCGTTGCAACAGTGACTGAGTACATATGTCACCTCCCACGCGTGTCACATACCCAGAGTATAAATCCTCGCTAGCGAAACTCTTGATTAAAGGATATGATGTGAGCTCTTCTAATTTTGATAGCGACTGCCAAAACACAGCTCAGAGATGATTGATCGTGACAATTTATGTCCCCGCTACCAATGTTGGAACTCTTATCATTTAAAAAAAGGTTTTTTGCTACTTTCCTTCTGAATATATTATCTTTGCATGACTCTGATTTCTACAATTCTTGCTGTAAAACTGACAATCTTTTAATATGTTGAAAGGACATTTATATTTTCTTTTTTTTTTTTAAGGAAAAAACCCTCCAGAAACCCAACAGAAATCTATCGGCTGTAGAATTAAATGAAATGGCTTTACATTCTTATTAAAAATAAAGACTGTGCGAGCTCTGAAAACCTCCTATTTTTATTTTTTAAATGGTTTCTATTTATTCTTACAAAATAGCATGTAGGTATACAATGTATGTCGGTCATATCCACTCCCCATTTCCTCCAACTTGCTCAGACCCTCCCCCAACCTATGATCCTCCTATGTCTTTTTTTTTTTAACCTAGTGCATTCAATTAGTGTTGCCCATGTGTTCGTGGCTGAGGGGTTACCTATTGCCTAGTAGTGGCTACTCCCACTAAGAAAGTGGGACTTTTTCCCTGGGTAGCTATCACATAACAGCAGCTCCTGAGCTAGAGGTGGGGCTTCAGGGGTCTCTCCCCATCCAGACTGGACTTTTTAGTTAGCTTGATCATATACAGGTTACCACAGATGCTGTGGGTGCATGTGGGTGACACCCATATCATACTCCAGATTTGAAAACGCCAACCCCATCCAAGGTGGGGAGAATGTGAGCAGCGAAATCTCCTTCTCATCATTTGTGGCCATGCAAAGAAAAATGAAAAAATAAGGCAATGATTCTTACAACAACAGGCAAAAACTCAGGTTAAAAAAAAAAAAAACCAATAAAAGAGCATGCACACATTTTGGTGCTTCTGTGTATTGGGATCATCAGATCGGAGTCTCTAACACAGCAGACACTTATTTATCCTGAGATAGAACCCAGCATTCTTCTAAGGAAGTTTAGAATTCCTTACCACAAAGCTTGGGCATCATGGATGAATTTCAGTGTGACTTCGCATCCCATGCAGATGGCGGCAGACAAGACGAGAAGTCTTCCAGTGTCTGCAGAATTCCATGGTCGTGCGGCGCTCACACTCATTCATGCATTAGTATCCTACTGGTCATTATCTACAGCTGGAGCCCTGCCCCCGTAAAGAGCACAGACTGCTCAGTGTCTGTGCCCCATTGGTTTCAAACCATTCGGATAGTTGCTTCTTAGTAAATATCACTGCATCGATACTGCATGGCCAAAGGCCTGCCTGCTGCTCAGAAGAGGCGACCTATGCCATGTGTGCTGCACCTGACTTTCCACGGCCATATCCCACCCTGGTCAGTCACATGGCTTGACACTGGCTAGACCTCCCTCTCCCTAGCTAATGCCTCTGAGCTTTTTCCTTCACTGCCAAGGAAATATGGTAAATTTCTATTTCAAAGTACATAACACGCTTTGCTCCTTTGGCTGTTATGTGGGAGACCTAAACTAAATCAGATAAAGTGCTCCATGTATCAGATTTGAACACTGCAGACAACACTGGGACCATCATGTTAATCAGCGCACTTTGGCAGTCAGGCTTGCAGAATACATTGGAGAAGCAGGATTCATGTCCTCAAACTTTGGCCTGAGCCTATCCACTGAAAACTCTCATGGACATGTGTTAGATACCTGCCAGAGCTCCAGGATGGGAAAATTGCTGGCTTCCAGGTAGTTCTTTTTTGAAAGCAAAGTGAGATACTGCAGGAAGAAAGCGCATTAGTAAGTATTTGTTGACTATGTTAGATTTAGTTGAAAGGAATTGGATTTGCATGATCATTACCATTGCAAATGCTCCCTCCTACATCTGGGCTGGATTCTTGCTTGGGGTTGACCCCATCTCTGTCAAGAACTAAAGAAATGGATGCTCCTCAGTGGTATCTTCAAAGTAGAATCAATTTGTATTAAAAATCAGATGTGGATATGAGAGCCAGCAAGATGGTTCAGCAGGTAAAGGAGATTGAGGTCAAGTCTCACAACCTGAGTTCAAGCCCTGTAATCCATATCCTAGGAGATAAAGAACTCCTGCAAGCTGCCCTCTGACCCGCATGCTCATGGTGTGCCATGCCTTCACGTAGTACATGAAAAACACAATTATTTTTAAATAAACAGTCATGAGGCAAAGTAACAGATTTAAACATTTGTCATAGCTTATTTGTAAAAGACAGTAATTTCAACTAGGGAAGGCAGGCTCTTCCTTCAACAGGTAACTTCAGGGAGTTTTCAGCTTCTTCCCAGTCAAGCTTGGCTCTTCAATCCAGAATTTTTAGACTTTGTACTGTGCCTCATTGAAAGCATAGATATATCCTTTAATAACTTCTTTTAAAATTAAACCTGTCTGTATTCTCACATCAAAGTAAATAAATTACCCAGACTTGAGGTTTAACTCTTAGACATATGTACACGTTGTTTTCAAAATTTCTGAAAGCACTGTTTCCTTTTTACAACAAATATTGTATAAAGCCATATGTACTATATCAAAATGTATCTTCTCATGAAATTGTTAACATACATATGCTAATGTATACAATATGTATCATTTTCAGTCAAATATTGAAGGAGAGATAAAGGAAGAGTGAGTTTAAATAAAATGTAGGACAATGTGGAAATATTTGGTCATAAGCTTAAGGAAATAGTAATAAATTTCCACCCACTTATAAATAAGCTATGATTTAAGGGACTTTGCCTCACTTCCCGGGGGATGGTGAAAACAACGTGTTAACAGTCTACACTTCACACTAAGGACCACTACACTGGAAGCAACTCCAGATTTGGAGGGATGGACACAGGTGAGCTTTGTTGGCACACAGAAAGTGGTGTGGCTGTCAGAGGTGGTTTTGACAAAGTTCCAGACTAAACAGCATCTATTCTTCTCTTGGCAAACAAAAAAGCTTTATTCCTTGAAAATCTAGTGTTCACTAAAACGGTGGTATATGTAGTTGTAGTCTGAGTGTGACATGGATCTGATTCTAGGCTAAAGCTTCAGAGGTTAATCTACGAGAATGTACATTTGAAAGTCCTCCAAGGCAGAATAATTCCTCATTGTAGGGAGTTGCTATCTAATTACAGGACTTCTAATGTCCTTGGCCTCTGCCCACTAAATGCCAGAAGCTCTCAACTACTGTTGACAACCAACAAATGCTCCAGAAATATCCAAAATGCCCAGTGGGGGCAGGGCCACTCTGTTGAAAGCCAAGTGCCTGTATCATCTACTCTCCCTCACACCACCCCAGTCATTTACCTCTGCTTTAGTTTAGTTAGTTTGTTTTCTGTTAATCCTCTCTCACTTGGGTCTCTAAATTTCTCTCATGTGACCATCTCATAGCCTGCTGAAATCTTCTGTAGCCCCCAGTACTGTAGGATAAATCAACCCTTTGGAGGTCAGCCGTATTTAATTTCCTGCTGGAAAGGAGCAGGGTTTGAGGTAGGATCTGATGTAGCTTAGGCTGGCCTCAGATTTGCTATGCAAACCAGGATGGCCTTGAAATCTTACCATCCCTGTTTCTACTTCCCAAGTACTGAAACTACAGCCATGTCCCCACATCTGGCTTAATCCGACGTTTTTCAAATTGGATCTGCACACCCCCCTCCTAGGTTTGCTGAACTCTTCCTCACCCAGCATCCAGAACTGAGCTTTCCAACGCTTTGGAACAGGCTCTTACTAGAGAACTTTAAAGTACAACTCAGTGAATCCTGACATGAGATCCACTCTGTCCGGAGCTTTGCCCCAGGTGTTCTCTCAGTCTGCTATCCCACACGACTAAGTTAACTGAGGGATTTTTATCTTAAGGACCACACACGTGGCAGAGAAAAGGTGAGGGCTTAAAGAATTTGTTGGACTAATGTTTAGTGATTGTATTGGCTTGTGTTAGAACTGTTTTTATTTAATTTCCACTAGTTTCTCATCCATGAAGAAGCACCTATTACCAGCGTATTCATCCATTCTAGTCTGTCACATCTTTTTAGCCTGGTCTTTAGTATATATTCAATTTTAAATGAAACTGAAAACATCTTTATTATATCTTCTAATGGCCTCAACTCTAGTTTTTACTAACTCATGAGATAAAATCTGTCTTCTTTGACCCATTCTCTCGCTTATATTTTACTTAAATCAAGTTGTCTCAAAAAAGGACACTACATTTAATTTTTCCTATAAAAAAAAAAATTTGAAATCAGCTCACAAGAAAATTCTTTTTCATTGTGAATAACTTTTGTGTTGTTTTTTAAACTTAAGATTCATGTAAGTACATTTTGCCTGCAAATATGTCTGCACATTACATGTGTTCAGTGCCCTTGAAGCCACGTGAGAGTGGTGAATCCCCTGGGACTAGAGTTACAGTGGGCTGTGGGTACTAGGGATTGAACCTGAGTCCTCTGGAAGTGCAGCCAATGCTCTTAATCACTGAGACATCCCTCTACCATCTATTACTCACTAAGACATCCCTGCATCCTCTATGAAGGATTTTTAAAACTTATCCTTTCCCCATCTCTTGCTCTTCTTTCTTTTATGTAAATGGTCTTTACTGGTTTAAGTGTTAATTAATGGTTCTGTGACAGATTTGCTTGGTATTCAACACTTGACTTTGTTAGACATTTTTCAGACTAGAAGGTGTTCTCTTCCTCAATTTCTTTGCTAATTTTAGGCAAAGACCAAAAGTAACTAGTTTGAAAGAATCTTGGTGTTTGTTTTTGTTGAACTTCCTGTTTTCTCTCTGCTAGTTACTACTTAAAGTTTTCAATATCAACTCTCTCTCTCTTACTCTTTTTCTTAAATTCCCTGCAGTCCCAAGATTTAGCATCAATATTTCAGTAATATCTTTTTAGTGACTTTCCTTTGGTCATTAGAAGAAAAATGATTCCTGTAGAAATAATCTTTACATCAGTGTTCGTGTAGGGCTATTTTACTGGAGGCTCCAACATGACCTTCGGAATATGTTAAATTGACTTTGAAAGGGCATTGAGATCTTTTCTTCCATTTCCCCTTTGAATATGTGCTCTGAAACCCTCTGTCCTGCTTGAGAGCATCTAAATAGCATTATGCACAAAAAATTTTCAAGCTGTCAAGAGTAAAGTAAGTATGATAATTTAGTATAATTAAATGCCTAAGACAATCAAAATAGAACTGATCCTGGTAAGTTTTTCTCGCTTGCAGGAAACTTCTTTAAAAGCTGCCATCCATGTTGCAATCATGCTGTTGAAAATCTGTAGTGCAAACCACTCATGGTGGCACATGCCTGCAATCATGCACTTGGGAGGCAGAGGCAGGAGGATAAGGCCAGCCTGGTTCACATAGGGTTTCTGGCCAGCCAGGGCTTCACAGTAAGGCTTTGTCTCTAAAAGCCAAAGCCAAAGTTATAGCATAGTAGTCCAAAATATGCAACACTTTGCAGTCTTAAGCAAGAAAGCAAGATGGGCAGATGGCCCAGCTGGTAACATGGTTGCCTTTCAAGCGCACAAATAAGTTTGTATCTGAGAATGAAGGGCTGGTAATCCCTGCACTGGAGCCACAGAGGTAGACTGCTGCAGTTTGCTGACCTGCCAGACCAGCCTACTTAGTCACCACCAAGGCCAGGGAGAGACTTTGTCATGAATGACACTCAAGGTTGTCCTCTAATCTCCACATGTGCACTCACACCCATGTGAATATCTATATGCACACACATGCACCCCCTACAAAAATATGCATGTGTACACAAATACACACACACAGCATGTGTATGTGTGTATATATACACATATATGTATATATGGACATAAAATATATTTTCAAATGAAGAAAGACTGTAAATAACACACATAGTATATACACATGATCCTATTCATAGAAGAAATAAAATCAAAATATATGCAAAGTAAAGGGCTGTGGCGAGATAGCTCGGTAAAGGACTAGCAGTGTGTGTCTGCTCATACTGCCAACTTCACAAGACCTAGAACCACTTAGGAGATATGCCTTGGAGCATACCCATGAAGGACAATTTAGATTTGGTGAAGTCAGGTGGGCAGATGCACCTTAACTGTGGAGGGCACCATTCCACGTGCTGGGGGCCTGGAGGAACAGAAAGAAGGCCAGCTGAATAGAGAGCACTTACCCACTGCACTCGGCTTCCTGATTGTAAGCATGATTTGCTTGCCTGCCTTAAGCTCCTGCTGCCAAGACTCTCCCCTCCTCCACACATCTGGCTGCACCCTTGGGCTTTTAGCTAAAATAAAGCCTCTCTCCTTCAAACTGCAACTGTTAGAGCATTTTACCACAGCAACAGGGAAAATAAGACAGAAAACTGGAGCTGGGTCATTGCTGTGATAAACTGGTTCCCTTGGTCCTCAGAACTTTGGGGACTGGTTTGCAAGAGAAATGTGCAAGAGTTTGAAACTTTGAGCTAGACAAGCCTTTACACACTAAAGACATAGCTTAATGGGCCATTCTGGTAGAAACTCAGAAGACAAGCATGCTTAAGAGAACCACAGACAGCAGAGGTTCAGCTCATGGATTTTCAGAGGGGAACAAGGGGTAGAGGCATTTCTTATTACATTCTTGCAAAGAATCTAGTGAAATTCTGCGTGTTCCCTAAGAACTTGTGCGATGGTAAATTTAAAAGTCATGAACTAATCTCTTTGACAGAGAAATTGTCAAGAGAGCATATCTTCTAGCTGTGGGGTGGCTACTCACTTCTTTTATTCAGATCTACAGTGAGATGGAGTGAGCCAAAAGATTGAATCTCAAATAAGACTTGGGCTTTAGAATTCTAAACAGCTAGGATTTTTAAAGACTGTATAGACTTTTGAAGTTGGACCGAATCCATTTTTGCATTATGGGATATCCATGAGCCTGTGGAGCGGACTGGAAGATGGTTCTGATTTAGAAGTAATGTGTTTGGGTGTCAAGTTAGCAAAGAGCGGAAGTGTGGGGTGGCTAATATTATCAACTTGACAGGATCTAGAATCAACTAGGAGACAGGACTCTGTAAGGCCTGTGTGGAGTTCATCTAGATTAGGTTAACTAAAGTGGGAAGACCCAACTGAACTGTGGGCAACACCACAGTATTGATTGTAAAACTGAAATTCAAGTTAACTCTGTGTCTTGTGCTTTCATTTCTTAAATGTTCTAGTTTATGGAGAAATCATCCTGTACTACTATCACTAACACAGCTACAGAAATAAATCATAATAGATAACTGGAAGGGGAATAATTAAGGAGAGAATAACAACAGCCAATGATCGAGCGCATCTCAATTCTCAGAATTGTTCTTGTGGTTCCACTCTACAGATTAAATGCCAGAAATATACAGAGGCTGCACACAGCATGCACACGTTGGCACTATAAATGACTAGTTCTGGTTCTAACTGGCTGTTACATGAACTCAGGCGTGCTGCTTCTCTGGTTACCTTCAGGCTTGCCTGACCTTCAACAGTGCCATCTATGAAGTCCACATGGGAGAATCATGTAATTGGGTTATAAAATTAAAACCTCATGTTTTAAGTAACTTGGTTTTTGTTTTGTTTTGGATATTGGATGCATTCATAGCCACCCTTGGCTGAAGGCTGACTACATCCTAAGATTGGGACCTTGCACAAGTCTGTTCATGTGGACTAGAGGTGGAACTGGAAGACATGAGAAGCAGGCAGATCCATCCTGGTTCCATCTCCACCTTCCACTTGACAACGTTCTGTGCTTTCACGCCAGCTCTCTCATCCCTAAAACTGGAGTGAGGAGCTTTATCTTGGTCGTGAAGTGCAGAGTGAACGGGGCAATGGCTATCAAGTGGCACGAGCAGGCAAGGAGAAGCAGACAGTTGATGCTAGGTCATGTTAGCTCAAAGCCTTAGTATTTTGCTTTGTTTGTTAATTTGGAAAGCTGAACAGAAAGGACACAGGACTATGGTCCTAATGCTACTGCACCGTGCCTCTGAGATCAGGGGAGAATATGTGTTGCTTTTCTAAATCCGAACGATCCAGAACACCAGAGCACTTGCTCTTTTGACAGAATCAGATTTAAGACCAGGGCAGAGGATCAGAAAAATTCTCCTGTCATTTACTTTAATAAAAAAAAAAAGGCACTAAAATTGTCTTTTTTCGGTGTATAGTCTTAGGAGTTTCAGTACATGTATGGGTTTATATAACCATCTCCGTGATTGCCACTCACATGACTTCAGCTTCTGAGGCGGTTCCCCACCCCCCAAAGCTTTTCACATTTATATTGCAAAACACTTTTAAAAATAAGAGAAAGGGATTTATCTAAATGTGCTGAAGATGCAAATAAATGAAACTGTCTTTTTGCAGATATCTCTGCAGTCTCCAGGCTCTGCAGCTTTTTTTTCCCCTGGGCCATTTTGGTTGGTGTTGTGTGGACTATCTTTCCACAGAAGGAATCAGCCATAGATTCAGAATTAGACCGCCACCGTATGATGCATATTGCGGGAACAATCCCCAGCATCATTAATCTGATCCCTTTTATTATACTGGGTCTTCCTTTCCCCAGTTGTGTTTCTCCTGTCATTTTCTGTCTAAAGAGAACAGGTCTGGAATAACCCACACCTTTCACATTGGGGAAATTTACTTGACTGGGGAAAAGAAGATAAAGAGTTTCTGAGAGAGCCACGACAGGGCGTTTGGAACTCCAAATCTCCCATATTTAATGACATTGGTCCTATAAGCATTCTAATCCTTTCCCTAATCCATCATCCAGCGCCTGCCAGCGCCCCCTGGGAGGACAGACTTTGGGACAAACTTCTTTCTCAGGTCAGCCCGCCCACCTCCCGCCGCGAGCGCTCCCTGCGTAAGTGACTTGTGCTGACACAACGCACCGCATCTGGTGAAGGGAGCTTTCCGGGTGACTCACGTCGTTGCTATTTGCCTTTGTTTCTGGGGTGTTTTAGCTGCCGTTTTCTTCCCTCTGGTTTTAATTTTGAGAGGAGGAAAAAAAAAAACCCAACCATAATGAATCAAGAATGAATGCCTTTTCCACTAAACCTCCCCCACTTAAAAGTTGACTCTCTTTACAAGTTTCATAACTACCCAAGACGTGCGGGGGTGGCACAGGTAGGAAAGCATTAACTACCCCTCAGTCTGAAGTTGCCAGCCTAACCGAGCCACGCCGAGGGGAGACTTTCTGAATCTCCCTCATAACCCGGGCGTTTGCCGCGGCGGACGTAACGTGTGCAGCTCGTTCCTTTCTCTTGCTGCTCTGCGTGGATGTGGGTCACGCTTAAATCCATCTCGTCACTGCCAGCGATGCCCGGAGCAGCGTGAATTCCAAGAGATCCACCAGCGGTTTTGTTTCCGTCCGAGGTAAATATGCTATGCAAAATACGGAACCACCAAAGGATGCCCGGGAGGGGGAACAGAAGGGGAACCTCTCACCTTTCCCGGGAGCGTTGCTCATTTATCTCCGCGTGGAGGGGGCGTGCAGCCCAGATTCCCTTCCCCTCCCTCCCTAAAGCCCCCACCTGGGGCAGCCGGGGTGGGCTGGGCTGCCCTAATCTCTCCGGCAGCCCCGGCCCTCCCCCGCCCCCCGGCTTGGTTTTTCCCAGCCGTGGAGGTTGGGCCAGGGGCTGGGGTGCCAGGAGAGTCGGCGCCCGCCGCGGGAGCCGGGAAGGCGCGGGGACAGGGACTCGGGTGGCCCTCGGAGTTGGCTTTGGAGGCGCGGGGCGCGGAGGTGAGCGGTGGGGACCCAGCGGCCGGGTCGGGAACCTGGAGGTGGGACCGGGGCTCCTTTTCATACTGGGGTGCAAGGGGGGGCGGGGGTCCTGTCTACCTCCTCGCCCACGGTCCCACGGCCGCTTTGTTGGCGGGTTCCTTTGCTTTTTCTGGAGACGCCTGAACCCCTCGGGATCGGGGGCCTGGGGTGGGGCACCAACTAGGGAGTCGGGAGTGGGCGACAGCTGTAAGGCTGTGCTCTCCTTTCCCCATTAATCCAAGAAGGTGCAAAAAAGAGCTCGAAAGAGTCCCGTAACCCGAAACGTCGCTCTCCTCCCAACCTGGGCCGGGAGGAGCCGCGGGGGCGGGGACCCCTGAAGGCAGGTGGTCAGCGGGGACGTTGGAGCTGGGAGCTGGAGGAGGGAGAAGTTTGCTCGCAGGAGTCAGCGGGCTCTGCTGAAGTTCGAGGCAAGAGGGGAGGGCGATCCCGGCAGGAGCAAGTGGGGAGGTGGCCCGGGTACCGAGGGTGTGGGCCCGGAAGAGTCAGTCTCAGCGCTCGGGAGTGGGGACCGCGTCCCTTTGTGGGGGAAGGACGCACGCGGAGGCTTGAGCTTGATGGGCAGTGTTGGGGCAACTTGGCTAGTCCTCGGGGCGCCGCGGCCGTCGCCGCTCCTCACGCTTCTCTCCCTCTCTCTCTCTTGTCCCAGGTCGTTCATCTGATCCTGCCCAGCGAGAGGCGCCAACAAAAGAGTCGAGGAGGTGCCACCCCAGCGGCGGCGGAAGGAGGAGCGCCAAGGCCGGTGTCGCGACACGCCGTGCGTACTCGCCGGAGGGAAGGGCGGGGAGCCTCTCCGGGAAGGGGACGCCCTGTGGCCTGGGGTTAGCGAAGTTCCAGCTTTGGCGTCCCCTCCTTGGCTCCCACGCGAGGAAAGTTTGCAGCCGGCGCTCCCGGCCGGCTCGCGCCCTCCGGGCCCAGCCGGGGGAGACTTCGGAGCGGGTGCCGTCCCAGCTCCGGGAGAACCAACCGTGAGCCGCGATGCCTGGGGCGGGCTCCCGGGGCCCCGCCGCCGGGGACGGGCGGCTGCGGTTGGCAAGGCTGGCTCTGGTGCTGCTGGGTTGGGTCTCCGCGTCGGCGCCCAGCTCTTCGGTACCCTCGTCTTCCACCTCCCCGGCCGCCTTCCTGGCCTCGGGGTCTGCGCAGCCTCCGCAGGCCGAGCGATGCCCCGCTGCGTGCGAGTGTTCCGAGGCGGCGCGCACCGTTAAGTGCGTGAACCGCAACCTGCTGGAGGTGCCGGCGGACCTGCCGCCCTACGTGCGCAACCTTTTCCTCACTGGCAACCAGATGACCGTGCTCCCTGCTGGCGCCTTCTCCCGTCGGCCGCCGCTCGCCGAGCTGGCGGCGCTCAACCTCAGCGGCAACCACCTGAAGGAGGTGTGTGCAGGTGCCTTCGAGCATCTGCCGGGACTGCGCCAGCTAGACCTCAGCCACAACCCTCTCACCAACCTCAGCGCCTTTTCCTTTGCGGGCAGCAACGCCAGCGCCCCGGCCCCCAGCCCCCTGGTGGAGCTGATGCTGAACCACATTGTGCCCCCTGAGGATCAGCGACAGAACGGGAGCTTCGAGGGCATGGTGGCCTTCGAGGGCATGGTGGCGGCTGCCCTGCGCTCAGGCTTTGCGTTGCAAGGGCTGCGTCGCCTGGAGCTGGCCAGCAATCACTTCCTTTACCTGCCTCGGGACTTACTGACCGAACTGCCGAATCTCGTGCACCTGGATCTTCGGAACAACTCCCTGGTGAGCCTGACCTATGCGTCCTTCCGCAACCTGACACACCTCGAAAGCCTCCACTTGGAGGACAATGCCCTGAAGGTCCTTCACAACTCCACTTTGGCTGAATGGCAAGGCCTGGCCCATGTGAGGGTGTTCCTGGACAATAACCCCTGGGTTTGCGACTGCTACATGGCTGACATGGTGGCTTGGCTTAAAGAGACCGAGGTGGTGCCCGATAAAGCCCGGCTCACCTGTGCATTCCCGGAAAAAATGAGGAATCGTGGCCTCTTGGACCTTAACAGCTCCGACCTGGACTGTGACGCTATCCTTCCCCAATCCCTGCAGACTTCCTATGTCTTCCTAGGTATTGTTTTAGCTCTGATAGGCGCTATTTTTCTCCTCGTTTTGTATTTGAACCGTAAAGGCATAAAAAAGTGGATGCATAACATCAGAGACGCCTGCAGGGATCACATGGAAGGGTATCATTACAGATACGAAATCAATGCGGACCCCAGATTAACAAATCTGAGTTCCAACTCAGATGTCTGAGAAACACGACTGGTCAAGGACAATTCTGCATGAGATGTAGACTTAAGTTTGTTTTGTTTTTCCCTTTCCTGGGCTTGCCGCACTTCCACCCTCCACCGTAGACACCTTTGACTTTGACTGAAAGCAGTGAAGGGATTTTGCTTCCTTGTTATGTAAAGTTCTTGGTGTGTTGGGTTAATGTAAGAACGTAAACAAGTGTGTATACAATGTTTATTTACCCTTTTCCTTTCGTACTCCTCCTTGAGCCTGTGGAGGGATTTTTTTGTTTGTTTGTTTTCCTCTCAAGTTGCAACAAGGACAAGAAATCTTTCTTAGTTCAGTTCAAGGTGTAGCACAGACCAACATTCAACGGAAGCGGCCTCAATTTTTTTTTTTTGAGAAAAGTACTTTATTCCTAAATATGAGTTTCATCCTCACCTACCTAAATAATGGATAAAATAATTGCATCCCCAAACTGCCTGCAGACTATAGCAAGCTCTTACATAGAACTTTGTAGTGGACAGGAGTGCACCTGCATCCAAGAGCATGCTTACATTTTACTGTTCTGCATATTTAAAAAAAAATTGCAACTTCAGATAACTTCTTTGACAAACTAAATTACTTTTTGATTGCAGTTTATAGGAAACCAGCCTGAGTGTTTTTCGTTATTTTTATAAACTGCATTGAGATCCAACAGACTGGATTGTTTAAAAAAAAATCAATAAAGAGTCTTAAAAGAAGCATGATGTGTTGAAGTTTGGTATTTTGAAAAGAGGATTAAGGGCAATGATATTGAATGGTCGTGGTTCAGATAATATTAAGTTATTAGGCAGCAGAGGTGAAAATCAAACTGGAGCAGTGTCTTGATATAAATAGACTGGAGATAGTTCTGAAATGGTGGCATCTTTTAGGAATTATAGAATAAAAATATAGGGTTAGAGTGTACTCTGGCCAAGTTAACTGTGTTCATTACACGTTATTTAAAAGAGCATTGCGAGGTTGGTAATAGTGAACAGTTCTTTATGATAAACATGCCCCAGCTGCCACTTTGTCTAGACTAATGAAGTTGTTAAGATATATATTAACAAAACAGAATGAAGTTGATCCATGGATTTTTAGAGCCTAGTGTGAGCCATGTGGTGGCAATACAAGTATGAACATAAAGTATCTTAAAATATTTTGGGATAAAATATTTCAAAACACAAATTAAAAACAGTATTTTCAGAGGATCATAAATTGGAATTCAGAAAGTCTTGAGAATATTTTTTTAAATTTCAAAATAGAACAGTGTATTTTTGAAGTTACCATGATTGCATTTAAACTTATAGAAATAACCAGAAATGACTATTTGTATCTAGAAATAAGTGTTATTAATCATTATAAGTATTAGGTTCTTACATTCAATATTTAAGGGTTTGAGGGCTTTTTTAAAAAGGCAAAGCTCTCAGCACTGTGTAAGTGTATATACCTCCATTTATAATAATTTATATTTAGGTATAAATTAAAGCAATTCTTCATTAATACTCTTGTTGTCCTATACTTTCCTATCTCATCTCTGTTCCCCCACCCCACATCCTCATCTGTCACGTAAAGTGAACAGTAAGCTTCACTAATCTGTCTCCTGACCATTGATTCAAGGAACTCGAGTTTAGCTATTATTATTCCATAACTTCAAATAGGAGAAAATTTGCATCAATAAACTAAGCCTGTTTTCATTTTAAGTGGTTTCTGTCTACAGTGCTTTATATTTGAATAAAACTTATAATTTGCTGTTTTTATAAATAAAGTAGCTCTTACCTTAAGCTATAAAGCTCTTTGCAAATTACTTCTTACAGCTGAATTCAGGAGTTTTCAAAAATATGTGAATCTATTGATTATTTATAATTGGTTATATAGTCTAGTATGAATATGGGGCTTTAAGATCTTAAGGTCTGTATGGATTACTTTGTGAAATAGTATTCACTTTTTATGGACAATATTTCCGATCCTATAATTACCCAAGTAAAGGCTAAATATATGAAAGTGTTTCATTAAGCACATTAGGTGTTTATGTGGAGTTCATAAACTGGCTGACTGCCATTATTTTCTAAGAATAATGAAGATGCTAGTCTACCAAAAATAGTAAAAACATCTGACAGATAACGAAAGAACCGTCAGTGACTACTATGACACAGTATTGATAGAGCTTGTATTGGAAGGGTTATTTCTTTGCCACCTGTTAATCGGCAGTTAAAGCTTGGCGTTATTGAAGATTCAGGAACTCCATAGGTTCATTGGTTATTTGTTTGTTTATTTTTTTTTCTATCAACTTCCAAAACAGTGATGAGTCTGAATAAGTGAAGATCACTTTGCCTGTTATGAATTGAATGTTTTAAGGTCACTGTCCCCTCACCCCCTCACTGTCATGAGCCTGTTGATTGTACTCGAGCCTAGTTTGTATTGTCGTAATATATAATGTCTAACACAATACAAGCGTTCTAGTTTCCTTGGAAGACAGGTGCTATATAAACACAATAGATGTGTGAGAGTGATAGCAAATGTGAAATGTAAACAGTGACATTATTTAAAGTAAATAATTATACTTTGTTATAAATACTGTTCTTTACCATTATCCGTTATTCTTAGAAACCTACAAAATTCCATTTTGAAACTAAATTTTGGTTGCTATTATACTTCCTTGCAGAGGTTAAGTGTTCAAATGTTAGCAAATGTTTTACATCCTTAACAAATTACATTTGAAGAAAGCTAGAGAAAAAAATACATCTTTTAATCTCCTAATGTGAAAAGCTATTTGCATATCTGACACATTCCTATGTAGGAAAGATTGTAGGACAGTGCAGGCATTTGCCCCCACGTTAGTGCCCTCCTGTGACACTCACTTTTCAGAATTCTTGTTGTCAGTTCAGCTGCCTTGAGCACAATTCATTGGTGGTCTGTAAGGTGTCTCTTAGAAAACAGGAAGACTTTGAAACATATTTGATGGGTTGATTTTGCTTGATCATTTTAAGGAAGAAAAGTTCCACACTAAAAGATGAACAGGAAGGCTGGGTTGAAATACGTGAGCCACTTACAATTAGTAAGTTCTCATGACCATGATATGAGTTAAAGCTTATTGCAGTATTTAATTAAAATCACTCACAACCATTCCATCTTTTAAAAGTGGCTCTTTGACGAAGCACCCAATCTAGGGCTTTCTTCCTCAGGCTTTGTTTCCCACTGCTCCCTTGGGTCTGGGATTCTAATGCTGAGCTTACTCTGTTGAAGATGTTAGAAGCGTCACTGCTCAAGTTTGCTGGAGTTCATCCTTCAACTCACCCTCACTTTCCAGTTTGACTTTTCTCTGAAGACTTCAATTACAGATACCACGAGGATCTGCAAGGCTAGCTAAGCACACGATTTCGTCCTGATCCGAAGTCCCCTCAGCCATTCAGCCTTCAGAGCAGTATCAGGAAGACAGACTTTCATTAGATCAGGTTGGGGAGAAAAAGGAGGAAATTATATTCGTGGATAACATGAAATTCTTTAATAATTCCTTTTTGGAAGGTTTCAGGAGCATGGTAGAGTTGTGGCAGAAATGGGTAGCGAAAGAAGCCCTGTGCCATCCTGTGCACCCATCTTTCAGATGGGGAAAACAGTTTTGTCCTATTAACTTTTCATTCTTTTTCTTGGAGACTAGATTTAAAAAGGCAGGCTCTTCAAATTTTGTGTTTTATCTTAGAACATTTTAGCAGCTCCGTCACTGTCATGGGTTGAAAAAAAACCCTAGATTTAAGACTGTTTAATATAAGGTTTATATATTTACAGGTGCGTGAATTCTTAGTGTTTCAAACTCAGAAGTGCTCTTAGGCATGTCAGGCAAATGTTCCTTTCTACAAACTAAAAAGGATGATTGAGACTTAACCATATCATAATGGCAGCCATTCTAAGCTGCCCATCTCCCATCCTGATTGACAGGTGGTGGTATTGCCACTTGCCTACTGTGGCAATTCCCGTGTCTAATTTTTAAAAAAGACAATTTCCTGGGTGCACTTGCACTGTATTTTGAACAAGTGTTTCAATGTCCTTCAGATTTCACTTCGAGATTAGTAACAGGTGCCATGCTTTCCGGTCCCTGAAGATATTTTAATGTTTTTGAAATAATATTTTCCTGATGGATGTTGCCGTAAAATGTCTCTATCTATAGCATGATAGGAATAGTTTTATAATTATTTATTTATAAATTAAACAAAATAATAGATTTTTATCACAGCATTTTTATATATGCCTATTCACTACCACAATAGGAAATATTTTGGAAACTCCCTGGTGATACTTGGGTTAGCAGAATAGAAACTCTGGAATAACTTGTATAATACTATCTTGAAGAGGAATTAGTTTCGCCAGTGAGAAGTGAAATATGTTAGGCTGAATTCATGGCCACAAAGTTCGTCTTCAGGTGAAACAGTTTCGGTCAGCTCTGCCGGCTGTGCCTTTGCCAGGTGTGTCTTGCCATCCTTCCAGGGGTTGGAACCGAACCGGGAAGCTCCAGAAAGGTCCGGCAACGCAAAGCATTCTCACTGTATTAAAGTCAGTGTACTGGCAGGCTCTGGCCAGCCCTGCTGCTGCACACATTTGCTGATTGTGCATATAGACCCATGGGCGAGAACCCAAGGTGTCTTTCATTGTGGTACGCATGCCACAGACTGCAAAATGTTTGTCACTTGCGTGGATTTTGCGAAGTCTTCAGTTGGCGCCTCTGAATGTATCCTGTAGGAAATTAGGCTTGCTTTATTATCTAAAATTAAAATGTGTGTTAAGTTATGACTGCTACATTATAAACTTACATATACATTTTTTATTAAATATGCTCTCATATGTAGCCAACATTTTACAATAATAAGGCCTATTTATGATTCAGTTTAATTTGATTAATGTCAGAAAACACTTGTTATCAAGGAAGCAAGAACTTAAAATATGACCAACAATAAGACTTTTTTGGTGGAAAGTATGAATTTAATAAATACATTTTAATTTAAGGATATAATCAAGATACAGTTTTTTTTTGTTTTTGCTTTTTTTTTTTTTTTTTTTAGTGGAAGCTTGTAGGCTTTTCCCACATAGTACTTGGTTTTGCTACTTTTTGGTTGATTTCTCCAAAGATAGCTGTGATATATGATATTTCAAGGGCACTACTTGTACACAGGGGAAGTAGACTAGCTGTGACCTTAGGCAAGTCAGTTAACAAACACGTCCTTCATGGACAGTCGCCTCCAGTGTTAGAGTGTGGTGGCAGGGAGCTTCAAAGACAACTTGACTTTTTAATCAGACGTGTTCTGTGGTCATCCATATAGATCCAAAACATGACTATAAGGCATTTAAGTTGCATATTTAAGTTGCCTTATACTTTAAAGTACAATAATATAATATAATAATAGAATATAAAATACAATACAATAATATAAAATGATATTTTGTATATTTATAATTTTATATATATATTATATTATATCATATCATTTAATATAAAAATATAAACTCCAGAGGTTAGGGATACATAGTGTTTAATCCTGTCATCAAGGGGGAATATTCTTTTTTTTTAAAGATTTATTTATTTTAATGTATATGGGTGTTCTGTCTTCATGTACACCTGCATTCCAGAAGAGAGCATCCAATCACATTATAGACGGTTGTGAGCCACCATGTGATTGCTGGGAATTGAACTCCGGACCTCTGGAAGAACAGCCAGTGTTCTTAACCGCTGAGCCATCTCTCCAGCCCAAGGGGGAATATTCTTAATATTGAGATGAACTGCTTTTTCTTCATGTCACGTGTATTTTATATATGTAATTTACATATGATTTACTTGCAATCATTGCCACTATCTCTAAAATCTGTTTTGATAGATGGTTTTAGAATATTTTGTTTCATACAGAGGATTTATCTTGTGACTTAGGTAATCTTCTAATGAACATTGCTGTGCCTGCCTGTGTTTCTGCTTTTGACATTTTTCTCCTTTAATGCAGATGCTTGAAGGAAAAAGAGTACCTTTGTCTAAACTCTGAAAGTAATGTTGAAGCCTATTTTAAAAGTACAGAGTTCGCTTTTTGTCCTACAGGTTTTAAAAATACTTGTGGAGAGGATTTTGAAGAAGAAGGAGGAGGAGGAGAAGATGATAACTAACTAGTTGTAGCTTTAAACTTGTGAATGTCTGTTTTCTTCATGAAAGCAATCCATTTAGAAGGTAAGTTAGCTTAGAGCAGGACAGAGAAGGGGAAGGAGGGGTGGTGGAAGGCAGGCAGGAAGGAGGCAGGTATGAAGTAACATGTGTAAAATTAACTGACCTTTTTCACGTAAGGAAGTAGTTTTCATACTTACCTGGCAGGGGAGACACCATGATCAGGAAGTAGTTTTCAAGGCAAGCTTTGTCCTTGCCTACACTCTGCTTTTACTTTAGATGATACATGCTTGTCTGGACATTTAAACTTCAATCAAGTGTTTGAACTATGTATTGATCTTCAGATTTATTTGCTTTAAAAATCTCAACGAGGCTCCATGAATCATTTATTCAGGTTATTCAACAAGTATTTATTAAGTGCTTTCTGTGTATCAGGCACCATTGTTGAGATAGAGTCTTTTAAATGAGTTTCTGACATACAGTTGTTTCTCACCTAGTAGTAAGGCTCAGTAATGATAATAACTAACATTCTACTGAGTGTTTCCTATTAGGCAGACCTTCAGCAAACCCTTCTGAAGAGCAGATGTGACTCTGAGAGAGGATGGTAATTCACTGTCTTATGTCTTGGTAGTAAAAGTCAGGTATGGGATTTAAACAGCAAGTTTTTTTTTGTGGGGGGGGAGGCAGGTTTGAGGTCTGATTCTAGGACATATGCTCAAAACTTTTGGAAAAGCATAATATGAACAGTTTTGCTGTAGAGTGGAAGATAAGCATTATTGGAGACTCACACTGTGATTAGAGTTCCAAGTAGGTAGAAACGTCTGGCTGGGAGAATCTAGAGAGGGTTCCTGGACAAGTTATCTTTGAAGGTTACTTTGAAGAGGAGGCAACCTCAGATGATGGGTGGAAGAAAAAGTTCACAGGGAACAGCATCAGCAAAGAGAATGAGCAGAGCTGTTCCGGAGCTTTAACCCCTTCTTCATGTGGGAGGACAGCTGAGGCTGGCAAAGCATCATTGCATGGACATCACAAATGGCTCTGAACTGTTAGGACTTACCACTGATGCTTGATGGATGCCGAAAACACGCCATGTCTCATTCAGTTGATTTAGAACTTGTTTAGATAGGCCACATTGCAGGCCGTGAGGCTTGAAGTGGCCGGCCATTGACTGCCTTGTTTAGGAACTGTGTGAGTATTGAGAAAAATGCAGATCTTGCCCACCGTCTGAAAGGCTAAGCACTTTAAAGGAGCAACAAGTGATGTCTAAAGGCCTCTTTCAGCATGAGCAAGTGCAGATGAGTGACCACCCTTAAGAAATTCCAGATTTTCACCCCAAAAAGGGTGAGCTAGAATAAAGAATAGTTGCTGTTGGTAGTAACCAAAGAGTCTGTTAGAACATAAACAATGCATTCTTTGGTTGAGGGACATCTGGGTTGTTTCCAGTTTCTAGCTATTACAAATAAATCTGCTGTGAACATTGTTGAGCTGATGACCTTGTGGGTTGGGGAATAATCTTTTGGGTGTATACCCAGGAGTGGTATGGTTGGGTCTTGAGGTAGAGCTATTCCAAGTTTTCTAAGTTATCACCAGACTGATTTCCATAGTGGTTGTACAAGTTTGCACTCCCACCAGCAATGGAGGAGTGTTCCCCTTTCTCCACAACCTCGCCAGCATGTGCTGTCATTTGAGTTTTTGATCTTAGCCATTCTGACAGGTGTGAGATGGAATCTCAGAGTTATTTTGAGTTGCATTTCTCTGATGATAAAGGATGCTGAGCATTTCTTCAAGTGTCTCTCAGCCTTTAGAAATTCCTCTTTTGTGAATTCTCAGTTTGGCCCTGTACCCCATTTTTTTATTGCATTATTTTGTTTCTTGGTGTTACTCAATGGAATACTACTCAGCTATCAGAAACAAGAAAATCATACAATTTGCAACCAAATGAATGGAACTAGAAAAGTTCATCCTGAGTAAGCTAACCCAGACCCAGAAAGATACACATGGCATGTATTTACTTATAACTGAATGTTAGCTGTATAGTACAAGATAACTATCCTACAACCCACAGACCCAAAGGAACAGGAACCTAACTGGATAGCATAACTATCCTTTGAGAAATTCCACCCGGCAGCAGATCAAAACAGATGCTGAGACACACAGTCAAATATTAGGTGGAGCTTTGGGAGCTGTATGTAAGAGAGGGAGGAGGACTAGGGAGACCTGGAAGGGTCAAGATCAACACATGAAGATCAACAGAACCAACTATCCTAGGCTCCTAGAGGCTTGCAGTGACTGAAACACTAACCAAAAATGAAAACAAAAAACCAAGAAAAAAAGCTTGTACTTGAACTAGACCCCCCCCCCCCCAACCCTTACAAATATAGAGGATGGGCAACGTGATCCTCACACAGATCCCTTAACAAGTAGGGGTGGGGGAGTCTCACTCATGAACTTTGTGGCCTGTTAGTGGGACACTTTACCATAGTGGAGCTGCCATGTCAGGCCCCAGAGCAAGAGGAAGCTCTTAGGCCTCAATTGTCTAATGAACTGAGGAGGGCTGATATGTAGGGGGCCCCACACTGGAGGAGTAGGATAGGTGGGACAGGGGGTAGAGGGTGGGAGGGAGGGACCAAGAGGGGAGGTGGGAGGGGACTGTGATCAAGATATAACTTGAATTAATAAATAAATGTAATTTTTAACAAGGGGGGATAGGAGAGAGAGGGGGAAGAGGGTAGGAGTGTTTGCCCAGGAGGGTGAGGAGGGAAGGGACTGTGATTGAGATGTAACTTGAAGAAATAAATAAATGTTGAGGGGGAAAAAAAAGGAATATAAACAGTGAACTAGTTGCTACACAAGCATCTTCTAGGCCAAGACGACTGTATGGAGTTTAGTAGTTTTGATGACAACTCCTGATCATGGCCTATTGACTGAGATTGGAGGGCAACAGCTCCCTAGAGAGCATCATATTAGGACAGGGTGACTCTGACATCAGCAAAGCTTACCGACTGCTTTTTAAAAAAATACTCAGCTCATCTAATGACACTCTAAGTCTCCAGTGGAGTTGGAAGAGGGCTGACATCATCCAACAATACTGCATCTAGCAAAAGACAAGAGACTTGGACAAATCACTTCCTCCCATAGGTCAGATATGCCAGAAAACTCAGGTTTGCTTTTATACTATGTGACATTCCTGTGATAACAGGGAGGTTTCCATAATTGCTGAGTCAGAAGTGTTGTTTCATGGTCCACAGCCCAAGGAGCAAGCTAGGTGTGGAAGAGCATCGGATGGACCAATAGGGGACTTTATCTCCAGAATGGCCCAGTATGCAGCAAGCCGTTGATGTTTCAATACTGTGTAGCATGGGCCAGAGGAAGACACTTATGTTGCATCAGAAGCCAACAGGCAATTTGTGGCTACCACATGGGGAAGACTGCTGAAGTTTCTTCTGAGAAGGAGCCTGGGAGAGGGGTATTAAAGGAACAGTAGATGCAGCGCAGTTTAGACACAGTGCCTTTGGTTTGGGAGGGTCCTCCTCAATGGGTGAAATTTCCAAGGAATAAAGTAAATGAGCTTAGGTAAAACAAGTCAATTTTATGTGGCCCTCTGAACTCAAAGATGCTGGACTTGTTTTGACATCATGTATGTGCTGTGAGATCATCATTGTTTTGCAGTAACATCAGGGTTGCATGCAGCAGTTAACTACAAAAGTAATTACTAGAGATTTAATTGAGGTTGCAGGGCCTTGTGGGGTGTGTGTGTGTGTGTGTGTGTGTGTGTGTGTGTGTGTGTGATGCCCCATTGATTTTTTTCTTTCTTTCTTTCTTTTTTTGTGTGAACCTCTCTGAGTGTCTTTGTTTCTTTCTCCTATTAAATGGTATTCATTTCTGTCAGGTCTCAGCACTGGCCAAATTGGGCAACCAAAGGTAAAAAGGTAGAAATTATTGTTCCTACAGTTTAAATGATGGTTTTAAAGTCCTGTAGCTCTTGTCTTTATACTGAATGTACAGTTTCACCTGTCGGATAAGGTCCTGAGGTCTCATTTTTTTTCCTTGCTAATCTTAAGTGTCAGGTCAAAGTCTCCTTGTCTGTTATGGGATATTTTAGGTCAATAAGGCACTGTGACCACAGAAACTTAGACTCAGAAAGATACTCATGGTATATTTTCACTTATAACTGGATTTTAGCCATATACTACAGGATAATTATCCTACAATCAATAGACCCAAAAGAACAGAAACATAGACTTTGTTACTTGTTAGTGGGTCACTCCACCCTAGTGGAACGGCCCTATATGCCTGCTGTGCAAGAGGAAGCTCTTAGACCTCATGTGACTAATGAACTGAGGGGAGCTGACATGTGGAGGCACCCCATACCGGAGGAGTAGGATAGGTGGGAAGGGGAGTAGAAAATGGGAGGATGGGACTGGGAGGGGGTGGAGGGAAGGGTCTATAATGGAGACATACTTGAATTAATAAATAAATGTTTAAAGAAAATAAAAAGGTATGGCATGCCTATAATCAGCAAGACCAGTAAGCAGGCCTAGAGGAAGAGAAAAGAGACTGCAATGGACTGGCAGTAATCAAGTAGGGGGCAGCACTGGACCACCACTTTTTATTTCTACAGTGCTTGAGGGCCAATTTTCAGAATTGGTATGCATTTAAAAATTTATCTCTCCCTTTCTTCCCCCCCCCCCAATACGCACCTAAAGAGGGTATGAAAAGGCCTGGTGCATACTGTTCTTTGTGAGGTGTCCATGGCAGATACTCATACTGGCCTAGACGGGGAAGCAAATGGATCTGGTTCTGATTGAGGTTATATGTTTGGACCAAATGAGAGTTTCCAGCTTTGTATGGATGGCTTGAATCTTCCACCTGACATCCTTGCCATACTAAGAGAGTGATAGTTGGCTAATTTGTGTTGGTTTTCCTAGATATTGGAGGAGTGGAGGCTTAAAAGGATCAGAGAGTAGACATAAAAAAATAGAGTCAGACTCCAATACCATTGTTGCAGGAAGACTAACCTGGCAGACGGGGCATGATGCACTGGAGGCATTACAGTTTTGAATTGGCTCTACACTACACACTCTATGTGGATGCATGTAGCTTTATGTTGCATATGCGGCTTTATATTATTCACACAACAGACTAAAAGTAGTAAGTCATTTTGTCTTCTTAATGGGAAAATAGGGACCATTTCATAGATGGGAAAACTGAGGCACCCTGGAAGATGGGTAGCCTGCCCAAATCCACATATCTAGATAAGCGGCAGAGTAAAACATGAGTCTGCACAGTCAAGTTCTGTTTCGGTATGTGTTCTTAGCACTGTGTTGTACGACTGCTGGCCTGTACCATGGTAACAACTGCAGTGCTCTGTAAGCTGAGAGAAATGAAAGCATAGATCCCTGCCCAGCAACGGTGGCACAGAGAATTCTGAGAACCAAATAACTTGTCACTTAGTTTTAATTTTGAGTCTTTGTTTGTAATATTAGGTATACTTATGAAGACTAAACTTTTAATTAGCAAATATCTTTATTAATAACTATAGGTACTTGTAAGCACCTATTACCTAACTACTAGCCCTAAGAATAACTATACACTCCTATTACCTAACAACTAACCCCATTAATAGCTATAGCAACTACTTTCTAACAACTAATCCTAACCTTTTAGAAAGATACAGTCTCTGGGGAAGGTCCTCAATCATTTGGAACACCTCAGGAGTAGATCAACAGTCTTCCCTCAGGAACACCTCAGATGTAGGTCCTTTAGGGTAAATTGGCTACTGCATTGCTATGATGCTTGAGGCTTTCTTCTCTCTGGAGACTCAGCCGTTCATAGACCAACTTGGTTAATTTGTGTTAGCCATTCAGTCTCTCTGCCTCAGTTGTATCTCCTGGGTCTGTCCACAGTTCTATTCAGGCTGCTGTTTGAACTGGTCAAACCCCTCTGGGCAAAAGCTGTGCCACAGGGTTTTAGTCCTTGGTCTTTTGCTGCCTTGCTGAGGCCTTCTCTTCTCACCAGCTTCTTTCTGCCTCATGGAGAGCTGACTGTATTTTTTCAGCTCTATTTGAGATCAGCTTTTCAGTCCACCTGTATTAACTCCACCAGATGATACAAGCTGCCTTGCATCTCCTTGTCTCTGGTGTGGGAATTCTCAGGCTCCACCCACTTCAACCTTAAATAGGGTCTCTCCTTTTTTCACCTGGCTTCAGCCTAATCTGGGCTCTTCCCACTTTACAAGGCTATTAGCAGCTGCAAACAATTCCAGACCATAAACTTTTTTTTTTTTAGCCCATATGCTGCCATGCCAAGTGCCCACAGGTGCCAGGCTCATCTTCATGCCCCCTTTTAAGAGACTGTATCAGAAGCCCCTGGATATTCACTAAATCTAATTTATATTAATCTAACTCCCCTTACATACTTACCTGTGTCTGCTTGCATGTACATGTGTGTGTCATGGTACACATGTGGAGGTGATAGGACCATGTGCAGGATTCTGTTCTCTCCTGCTCTGTGCATGTCAGGCTTTTAACTTAGCTCATCTTGCTTTATGTCAAGCATCATTTCCTATCCAGCTGGCTTTTGATTTTTATTTTTAATTTTATATTAAATCTTAGATGCAAAAACCTCTACATTTGAAAATATTTTAAAAGATTTATTTTGGTGTGTGTGTGTGTGTGTGTGTGTGTGTGTGTGTGTGTGTGCACTCAGAGGCCAGAAGGTGTTATATCTCCTGGAGCTGGAGTTACAGGCCGTTGTGAGCTGACCGATGTGGGTGCTGAGAATTTAATTCAGAACCACTGGGAAAGCAACAAGACCTCTTAACCACTGAGCCATCTCTTCACCCTGATTTATTGTCTGTCTGTTTAATACAGAAGAACAATGACTGCATTATAAAACCCTGAAAAAAGATATTGCATGTTGAAAAGAGGACTAAAGGCTACGATTTAAGGAGCAGAGTGATGGCTCATTTTGTAAAATCCTGGCTGTGCAAGCATTAGGACCCGAAGCCAAATCTCAGCACTTACATAAGAAGTGAGGCCTAGCACTGGGAATGTGGGATTAGGCAGTCATTTATGCACATGCACATACATGCACACATGAAAACGCATGAACAGGTTTATCCAACACACAGAGAAAATATCACTTAGGAGTCTCAAGTTGAAAATAAAAGCCTCTACGATGGCCTTAAAGAAGCACTTCCCATGAGATAGTAACAGCACAGTTATTGTCGCCGGGATCTAGATTGGTGCAGAGGTTTCCTTTGTGAACTTGAATGGTCATTTTTTGCTCAGGATCATGAGCTGCATCCTTTGAGGGGAAGGTTGATGTAAGAGTGATGTAGGTAATTATGGCAAACATTCCTCAGCTTCTCCTGGGTGCTTGGCCTTCCTGATCAGCATGAGTCATGGGAGACAGGGGGTGTGCAGGCCTTCCAAGTTTCATAAGCTTCGCCATGTCTTTAGCATCTTTCACTGAGCAGATGCCTCTGAGTGAACTGAGAACATGCTACCTGTCCCTCTGCCATGTCTGCTGAAGTAGGAGCAGTAATCCTATATCCTCACCAAATCCTGGTTCTTATATAAACTTTCCCCAGTGGGAAATGAAATCAAGATAGCCTTCAAATAACCTGCACTGTTTTTTTTTTTTGTTGTTGTTGTTGTTTTTCACTACTTTAACTGACATTATTGGTCCCATTAGCAAGTGGATACCTGGTCGATCCGCAGAAACGAGTGTTTTTGATCAACCTGACCTTTAGACTAAAACACAGAATGCATTTTTGATCGATTTGGCTTTTGTTCTGAGCTGATTGGGTTGCTTTGCTCGCGTGGGCAGCCGTAGTGTCAGTCTGAGGATCTTTGGTAAAAAATGTGGCTATACAAATAGAATGAACAACTATTGAGTCAGCTGCCTCTTGGTTGGGGTTCAGTTGCTTAGACTTTGGGGAGAACTGACTCAATTCTATGACTCCTTGGAAGGGAAAAATAGCATTTAACTAAACACAGTCTGCAAAGATGATGTTCAGTGTATTTGACAAGTTCTTTGTTTTCCTGGAGAAACTCAGTTAACAACAGATTGCTGCTGGTGCTTACCCAGACAGAGCTGCTTTGGGCTAGCCCTTGGAGAGGGGCTGATTTCCAAGCTGTGCTATGGGTTGACTCAAGAACATTATTGGTAGCCATGGTTTGGGGAGACTCTGGTAGTACCATAACCTCAGGGAGCAGGATGCTTTTATTGATGGGCTCAGCAAGTGGCAGGAATTCCAGGGCAAAGGTAAATCAGTTTCTGGTAAAGAGAGAAGAGTTGAAGTTGAGAGTCAGAACACCAACGCTGCATCACCAACCTCCCAGGAACTGAGACTGTTTCCAGCTGACTGAGTCTCGGTATCTCATGGGCACCTAACATGCTTTGACCTAAACTGTCTTGAGTCTGGAATCACTCTAGAAAGAGCCCTTGGGAAGCCCCCTTCTTCCTCCAGGAGGAGGCACTGTCATCTTTCCTTGTGTGTGTGCGTGCGTGCGTGCGTGCGTGCGTGCGTGCGTGTGTGTGTAGGGGATGGAACTCAGCTTCCTTGTAGTTTTCATTCCGTCTTTTTTTCTTTCCACTGTACTTTTCATATTAAACAGCAGAATATTTTTTTGATGAGCTAAGTCCAGATTGCTCTTGAACTCCTGCTGATCCTCTTGCTTCAACCTCCCAAGAACCTGGAGAGTATGTATTAATAGCCAGTGTGTAGGAAATTTATGTTTACTTTGGGGCAAGGCATCTTTATCTTCCACATAGCAAAATGAACCATCTAACTGTCACTTACTTAGTGAGGTTTCCAGTTCAAGAAACATCTATTTAAGACTTTCCAAGGGTCAGTGAACATGCTGGGGCATAGGAAGAATAAAAGATGGAGAGAGAAAGGATATGTTTCCATAGAAGAAATTAGGTAAACAGGAACCTACAGTAGGAGATAGGAGCTACAGTAGGGGTAGAGAAGACACCACACTGTACAAACCTAAAGGAGATATTGTTCTACCTGGGTGAGTCCGAGGAGACATGGACGTAGACTTGAGCAACGACAGATTAAAGTATTAAAAGCAGCTGCTGGTGGCCTTCAGAACAGCCACACCACCCTATCGCAGCCTCCTTCTGGCTAGTACAGAAGCTGTCTGTCTGTCTTAAAGTCCAAGAATGCTGACCGTTTATGTTCTGTGTCTTCTCTGAAACTAGAGATGGATGTGGGTAGTTCCTCCCACTTGGCAGCTTAGCAGGGCTCTCCTGATGACATGCTGGGAAAGATTCCCTTCCCCTAGAGAAAAGGTATGTGAAGAAATGCTTCAGTCCCTTTACTTTTGGGTGTAGATTTGTCAAGATGTGATGCTGGTGCAGTGGCATCTGTTTTATGAGTATAAGTGAGACAAACCTGAAAACAATAGCCTACATGATAAAGAGAGCAAACCAGAATGACGAACACATGCAGTTCCTTCTAGCTCAGAACTTCTTGTCAAGTAATGCAATAAATACTGCTTGAGAGCATACTGTTATATCAGATCTCCAAGTTACTGTCATCCTAGCTTAATTTACATTGCAGTGATAAGTATTCTGGTAACAGTAATATAGGGAGGAAAGGCTATAATTCCAAGTTAAAGTCCATTATTTCAGGGAAGACAAGGCAGGAACTCAAGCAGGTAGTCAAATGACTACACAGTCGAAACAAATAGAGAATATATGCATCCTTAGCTCATCACTTCTCTTTCTCTTCTCATGTTCAGGAACCCCCCACTTCCTAGGGATTGATGTCACACAGTGGGCTGAGTCCTTCGACATCCATTGACAATCAAGACAATCTCTCGGAAACATGTTCACAGGCAACTTGATCTAGATAACTTCTAGTAGTCCCTCTTCCCTGGTAATTCTAGATTTCTTCAAGTTGATGGTTAAAATTGGCCAGCATACTTGCAAGAGTAAGATTTTTTTTTATTATCTCGACAGTGGAGAAAAATATAATCAAACCACTAAGCCAATTTTCTTTTTATTTCTCTTTCTCTTTGTGTGTGTGTGTGTGTGTGTGTGTGTGTGTGTGTGTGTGTGTGTGT
>CAJQZJ010033222.1:4761682-4774600 GCA_907164525.1 Lophiomys imhausi | reverse complement strand
TGTGTGTGTGTGTGTGTGTGTGTGTGTGTGTGTGTGTGTGTGTGTGTCTGGGGGGCTTGTTGTTGCTGTTTTCTCCTTGTCTTTTCTTTGGGAAGTGATGAACATTGGGCCTGTTACAGAGAACTTCACGGTACTTCTGCAAAGTGGAATTCTCCCCCCTCCTCTTGAGTAAAATTATTTAACACAAGTAAAGGTTAAGGGAAGTAAATATTTATCTCAGTGGCTACAAACAGTGCATTTTAACAAGTTAGCAGCAGACTCCACTGCCCATTGTGTGGCTCCAGCTAGATGCCTAGCCCTGTCTTCAGGCATGCATGCAGGCCTGGACACACAGGCTTTACCCCATAGTGCACACACAATCCCCTTACCCACTCAGCAGGTTTTCCTGGTTCTCCATGCCTGCCCCACGGGTTCCTCCCCATAGGCTCCCAGATATCAGCAAGAACCCATTCCAATAAGTATTTCTGGAGAGGAGCGCCAGGTTCAAAATGATCTTCTAGAGAACTGTCCCATTCTTTCCATATTGAGGATGTCAGTAAACCAGCTTCTGTCAACTTTCTCAATGATCAGGACTGAGGTCAACTGGCAAAGATTCCTCTTTTGTCAGCAACAAGGATGCCAAGTCTTACCCACTCCACTACTGACCCAAAGAGATTTTTGTTTTAAACTCAGATCCTCAGTTTCCATTCTAGGAAAAAGAAATCCCTAACTGCATGACAAACACAATTACAAATAATCTTCGAAAGCAGCATGAAGTCCACTCCCACTGTACTCCAGTCCTTATACACAGAGTCCACATTTCAGTTATGTAGCAGACTTGCAGTTGAGTGTCCCTTCTGTAATAACCCAGCACCATGGACAACTGAATACTCAGCCTTTAGTCCAGCTACCCGTTTTCATCTCTCCTGCTGCTGTTAGTCAGGCTTTCTCCAAACCCTTCCTTCCACCCTGTTTTTAGCAGGGCTTCCCTTCCCCTCTGCCTTACCTATGCTGTGGCCTTATGCCATAGAGGAAGTCTTAAACAAGCTTTTAGTAATTGTACTTCCTGGGTAGGAAGGGACGTGCCAGAACCAGAGGACTTCAGTCATCTTCATTTTTTAAGATGTTTGTCCTGACTCTGCTTCGTAATGAATGTCCTCAGAACACCCAGGGCCAGTGGACCCATGCCAAGTACCCTATGACGCCTGGGTGAGCTAGCTAAGCTAAAGAGGTAACTGCTACAGTAACATTTTTCTTTCCTTATAAACTGTTTATAGAATTGCCTTAGATAAAAGTACACAACTTAAGGCACAATTAGCAACTGGGGAGATGGGGTAAAAGCAGTTGCTGCAAAAGCTTGAAGCCCTGAGTTCAATACCCAGTACTTCTGTAAAAAGCCAGGAAGGGTGGCATGTGCCTGGAACCTTGCATTAAGAGGTGAGACAGGACCGTCTCAAAGCTTGTTCAGCAAGCCTGGCAGAAACAATGTTTCTCATTCAGTGAGAGATCCTGTCTTAAATGAGGAAGGCAGAAAGCAATAGAGAAAGACACCTGATAGCCTCCTCTGGTTTTCCAAGCGTGCACACTCATGTGCATGGAACACACACACACACACACACACACACACACACATTAATTATGAGTCCAATTTTTAGAAGGAGGAAGAAAATAATAGACTCCAAAGGTTTAGGAACATTCAAGGTGCTGGAAGTTGGCAAGAGAGCCCCAACATAGCCAGCCATTCTTCATACCACAGGGTTGCGGCTGGCTTCAAACTTGCTCTTGGGGTCTGCCAGCTACTTCATCATGAGTTCTGGGCATGTGTGTCCCTCTGTCAAAGTGTACCTTTGCACTTGAGTGTGTGTGTGTGTGTGTGTGTGTGTGTGTGTGTGTGTGTGTGTACACCCATGTGGAAGTGATACAGGTGTGTACCTGCATACATGCAAGCTAAGCTCTGCCTGCTTCCACCTCTGTCTTTCCTACTCCTGAGCTGCAAGCAGCCCTGAAATGATGGTGAGAACTCTGGGCTCCCTCCTGATCCACCAGACTGTCTGCATCTCTCTTGATCTTGATCAGTTCTTTTAGGCGTCACATAGAAAGAACTGGTGGATTATAGGATAAATTCAACATTAACAGCGTCATTAAAGTGATTTTTTTCTCTTTTTCTGCCTATCGACTACAGAAAAGAGTAACAGAAAGGGATAAGAGAAATTAAATGATTAGAAAATAACCATTTAAGGGGTATTTTTAGTTAGAAGTTGTCTAGTGCAAATGTCAACATAGTGTTTTGGTGAAGGGGTAATAATCATATAAATAAGGCAGGTAGACTTGATTAATATGAATTTCCTAACAACCCTGATGTATCATGACTATCAACTTAAAATTAACAAGGAAAGAATTTGCAGGCTGGAAAATAATTCTGTCTGAAGCTTAGTTTAAACAGAATTAGCTTTGTATGGAATATTTTTCTTAATGTTTCAGGTTTGTGCAAAATGATAGAACGAATGAAAATTAAACATAATTTCTCTCTCTCTTTCTAGACAGAATAGTTGTGCATCTCAGTGTTCCTGCATGGTACTGGGGAAATTATGTCTCCTGGAGACATGGCACTCACAACAGTGATAAATGCCTTTTAGTAAAAATTCATTTACATTAAGTAAAAAAGTCCATTTTAGACAACTCTTGCATAGAAACTGGCTGCCTCTGATTAATTTGGTGCCTTCCCTTAAGTTTAAATTACTCTCTCTCTGCTTTGTACTCTTGTAGCAGCTTCAAAAGCAAATTGAACACACTAGGACATTTGTAGTTTACAGAGTACGTCATTAAGAAATTAGTAGAAGATGAGCACCGAAGAATATCCAGTGGGAGATTATTGAATTGGTGGTAAGCCTTTCTCTTGACAAGAAAAACCTCTTGCTTCAACTGTAGACAGACTGCTGTCCAAAAAGGACAAAACTTGGAAGCAGGTAAGTTGACAGCCTAGCTCTGCCAAGACAGGATAGGTAAGTTCTTCATATCCCCTGCTCTACAATCAATGTCTGTCAGAGAAACGGAACCAAACGACTGAAGATTGATGCTGTAACGTATGGAGAGAAAATGGGAACTGTCCAGGCAGCCACTGGTATGTCATTTCTTAGTTTTGGAAGCTGCAGGCCCTGCACTTCCTATATAATCAGATATATTTATCCCTCTCAGGTCTCTGAGGTGGTTGAAGAATAGACAGCTAGAGTCTCATAGTTAAATTTTGAGTTGTTTAGGAATCAAGAGGGTGTTCTGGATCTAAGAAGATATTTTTAAAATTGTGAGGCAAGTTAGTATGAAAGCTGAGTTAGATATAGAACTTTAAACTCATGGAGATGGTTAGATAGTAGAATGTTAAAGTCAGGTGCCAAATACATATGGACTGGACATTGGGTATGCTAAGCCATATAAATCACATAATTGTGGCCCATTTATTTCTTTTGTATTGTATTTATAGTTATAAGAGAAAGAATCATTTGTTGGACTGAAAGGGAGAGCTGTTGGGGGGAAAAAGAAATACCGTGAACTAAAAAAAAAAAAAGGGAAGAGGATGCGGGGTTGAGGGGGAGGAGGGTGGAAGGGTGGGACTGGAGGGGGGAGTAGGGAGGGGATTGTGATTGAGATGTAACTTGAAGAAATAAAAAACAAATTATTAAAAAAAAAGAAATTATGCACATTTCAGAACAGCAAACTGCACTGTTTATTTTTGGAAAATAATTTTCTTTTCTAGTTGAAAGTCATATTTATATTATTACAGAATTTTAAAATTCTAATTTTCTAATGTTTAATAAGCACAGTATGCAGTCTTCATTTGAGAAATTGCACAGGAGACAGGAGACGTAGCTCAGTTTAAGAGCACTTACTGCTCTGCAGCGGTCCTGTGTTTGACTCACAACCATCCATAACTCTGGTTCCACGGCACTTGACACTCTCTTCTGTACCCCAAGAGCACCAGGCCTGCACATACACATGCATATAGGAGGCAAAACATTAACACACATAACACCTTTTTAAAATGTTTTAAATAGTAGCAGGGAGACCAACGAACAGCTTCATTGTGTTACTTGGCTCACATAGATTATTTCTAATTTTGTGCATCTAACAGTTTTCCTGGGCCATCTTTTTTTCCTCTTAGAAGACAGGACTATGTCTACTATAATTCTGTACATGAAAAATACAAATAATGTATGGTTCTGGTTTTTTTCTTCTTAACTAGAAAATGAATATTTGCATAAACATATTTTGGACATTTGTTTGAAACACTTGCTCATCTCCAGAGAAAATACAGTGGACTAAACCTTACAAACTGTTGTTGATTTCAACCACCATTCATTCCATTTATATTGTGAGCACATAGGACTTTACGTAGTGTTTCGCAGCCTTGGTTGTGTGAACAAGGAGGTTGGGGTTTGGAAAGGGACTTGCGCAGTAGTTTGGTTTGACCGTGGAAATAACTGTACTATGTAAATGTCATGGCCTTTCCTACCTCCTGTGCACATGGATTTAGGAAAGGTATACACCTTCCATGAGCCGCAGCTCTCCCATTTATAAAACGCACCCACAGGATTTACTTGAGTGCACAGCAGTTCAGCAGTGCATGCAGTTCTTGGCAGACAGAAAATATCCAATAGACGCATTTGTTGTATCTGCTTCCTCCTCTGTCCACATGATAAGCTTACCAATGGCTTATGTTATATACTTATTCATAAACCATGCTTCTTGTCGTAATAACTAAATCTCTGCTTCATGCAATGACTTTCACATCAGACAAGTGTTTACTTAGCCACAGTTTAAGGGAACTGCACAGAGTCTGAGGACAAGGCCCAACTCTAACAGGACTTCGACTTTTCAACCTGGAAACCCAACCGATGGACTGAGTGAGAGTTATGAAACAGATAACATAAAAGCAATTTCAGCAGCGAAATGAAAGTTCGGGGGTTTGTTATTTTCATTTTAGCAGAAAAAAAAATAAGTTATATCATGAAGCAACTGATGGAATCGATTCCATGAGACAATGCTTAAAACATCCATCCAGTCCTGGCAGTGGTGGTGCGTGCCTTTGATCCCAGTGCTCTGGAGGCAGAGGCAGGTGGATCTCTGAGTTCGAGGCCAGCCTGGTCTACAGAGGGAGTTCCAGGATGCCCAGGGCTGCACAGAGAAACCTTGTCTCAAAAAACCAAAACCAAACCGAAATAAAAACATTGATCTAGAAAGCATAGCTTTTCCTCATACCTGGTGTTTATTCCGGTAATGGTAGAAGCAAACAAACAAACCCCTCAAAACAACAAGAAACCTTCAATGTTCTAACATACTTTTATAGCATTTGGACTTATTTCCAGATAGAAAAAAAACAAAGAAAACTATTTTGAAGTGATAAAAAATTTTCACAATATCATGTCAAAGGGAAGAAATAAAATATTTTCCCCAGTACTCCCAGTCTAATTATTAGCTTCCAGTATGCACTTAGCATTTCATGAGGGCCCTCACACCGCACTGGTAGTCACAACATTCCTCATGTATACACATACCTTTATTTATTGTATAAAATCCTATTAGCTGGCTGTATTTGTATTTCTACTTTATTACTCATGATTTTGTTATATACGATCTCTCACTTTTGATATACCAAAATATGTTATTTACCTGTACCACAAAGTGTTAATCTGTACCTGACAGGTTAAAAAAAACCATCAGTATGATGAGCTAATTCCCTGGTCCAGTCAAAGATCTTTCTACCTGATTAACCACCACCAACTGCAGAATGAGAAAGAGTCCTTCTCGAATTGTATTCCATGTTCACTTCATATATAGAAAAGTCTGTTGCCCTTTTCAAATCATTTTTAACAGTCCAGGAATTTTATCATAAGCCCTTCATTAATCCACCCAACTTGGTTAGCCCATTTGGCCAGACCCCTGTATTACTTATACTGATTTATGTTTCTTCAGATGTCCAAGGCAGAGAATCTCAGGGAAAAAAATGTTGACATTATGTAAATGGTGTCCTAGCCATGAAATAAACAATGTACTATTCTGTTTCACCAGCCAAGTACTTCTTTGCCCACTCTGGGTCCCCAGTGAACTACAACTCATTAAACCCAGATATACCAGGACACAAGGCCCTCTCTCTAACAAGCAAAGGGGTCACTACCAGGAGATACACTAAACTGCTTGCCGACTTTTCTCCCGGCTTTAATGAGCATGTTCTTGCTTCTTGGGTGCAATCTTTGCACTCTAGCTTTGCACTCAGTGAGAATACCTGGGATTCTTCAGCCTTGCTGTTTGTGGAGAACAGCACCAAAATAGGCCTGCTAAGATGTCCAAGATGGGTTGCTAGATGTCATGAGTTGCTTCTGGAACCCAGAGTTCTGTGCTTTTTGCTTTCCATTTGCATCAGTAGGCGTTTCAGCAAAGCAAATGACAATTACTAGTGGAAAACTTAGATATAAAAGCAAGGATTTTCTCTTTCTACTAAATAGGAAGAATATAAAGTACAAATAAAGTCTTGACTTTGATAACCCTTTGCAACTACTCTTGGGAGTTTCATCAACAAAGGCTTTCTAGTACAAATGTGAAATTCTATTAATAATGCAAAATGTTTTTCTCAACTTAGTGAAGGTGTCTATATTTGCTTTTCCACATGTTTGGAATGAATAACTAGGTCCCTTATGTTGTTCATGAAGATTTCACAACAGGGATATTGGTCAGGTTCTCCACAGTCCTTTGGCCAAGCTGGCATGCTCCTCAGACTGAAGCAGAAGGCAGTGCAACTCTAAAGAATACACAGAATAAGATCTGCCTCACAGAAGACCTGTTTTATTCATGCCTCATGTTTAATGATCAAAGAGCTACATCATGCTGTTTTGATAGTATGCACCTACAGTAAGGCCAGAGGTAGAACATGACAACAGCAAGACAGCAAGATGATGATGGGAAATAATAGACTGATAAATATGGATGCAAGGATCGTAGAGTTGCAAGTTGGGGTATTGAGTTACATTAAAATGTATGTGGCTCTTCTTTGGAGAAAAGCCACATACATTTTAATGTAACTCAATACCCCAAATTGATTCAAGGACCACAATGTACTGTATTCAGTAAACATCTACTATGGCAAGCAAGAGAGTTATATTCATGAAGAAAAGAAGAGAATGGTAAACCTAGAGTAGAAAAGGTACTGTCTAGAAAGGAAAACTCAGAAATGGTGGCATGAGGCCAGATCCAATGAAAAACAAGCTTAAATAAATGAGGCCTTGCTTCTCAGATACTTATAGCATGAGAGAAAGAGAGAGTGTGACTAAGGGAAATGCAGGTAAAAATTGCAAAGTTAATATCACTTGGTAGTTTGAATTTGTCTTAGCAACCCCAGTGGGTTTTTCAGAGCTTCAAGTGTTTTTATCAGGTTCATGGAAAAGACTTTAGATTGTATTTTCAAGTCACCATGGTAATATCTACCTTCACAAACATGGAGTACCAAATGTCACTACTACCCTCAGTTTGTACTGATCCAACCTAAAATGCAACCCCTCAATCTGCTCACAGGTTCTGTTTTGGATGCATCCTACTCTCCAGCAAGTTCTTGTGTCCCACATTGGAAGAATGTGAGATATCTTAGAAACATCTAAAATATACACAGATTCACTTATACTAAAAGTGATTTACAGTACAGCCAACGAATTTCAGCTTTTTAACTGTAAGTTCAGAGCTGGTGCAGGTCTTATCCTTCTTTCATATTAGTGCTTCAGATTTACTATCTTTTTCTTTGGTGACCCAGTGAATTTCCTTTCCGTTGTTTTCAGTAACATGCACACTTTAGCAGGGGGAAGTAAATGCCTCTCTGTCCCCCACCTATCATTAACAGGTATACATTTTCAGGAAGAGGAAGGGACTCATGAGCCCCTCACCCCCTATGACATGGAAGACAGACTTCCACACCTCTGTCTCCTCCTACCCATATCTTATATTCTTTCCAAACCTTCTTAAAAGTTGATAGGCTGCAAGGGGCAAGGATTCCAGTGGGCATGACAGGAGCTGGGGCCTGGAGATGCTAGAGAGATGGAACAATCCATGCAGGCTGTGAGAACCAGTTTTTTAAATTCTCAGGAGTGCTGTGATCTAGATTTTTAACTGTAATCATTAGTAAAAATTGAATTATGTTAACTCAAAATACAGAAGCACTAAATACTAATAATCCATCACATCCTAATTATTCACCTACTTTTTATTATTGTTTGTATCATTGTGATTATGTCATTTGAATCTATTGGTACAAATATTGTAAGAAGCAAGCTGCTATTCATTTCTTCCTAACTCCATCTTCAGTTATGTCATACAACAGTGGTTAGAGAATTCACACAAGGCATAATAGCAAGTAACAAGGTGTGAGTTCTTTAGAGCCTTCTATCTGTTGTCAGGAATAAAGTTTTATTGGCACACATCCATGCCCATGTATTTATGCATTGTCTGGAGTAGCTTCATGCTACATTAGAAGAGGTAGGTGGTTGTGACAGAGGCTTATGAGCTACAAAATCTAAACTATTTCCTGTTTGGTTCATTCATAATCTTTATCCAGATTTTAAAATACAACGAGGAAAATATACACGAATAGAGTTTAAACACAGGTGATGTTAGTGCTGCTGCAGTGTGAATAGTGTGGAAACTTGAGGGAATGGTGGAGTCTGATTCAGTAGTCACTCATACTGATGAGTGAATGATGTTTTAACATTAAGTGTGCTGAGCCAAGCAGGTTTTAGTTTGATGAGCAAAATTTCTATAAGGAAGAACAAAGGCTTAATACATACACGTCAGAATCAATGACAATCTCTTTGTTTTGATAAAACAGTAGTTGATAAATTTATATCATTAGAAGGTTTATTATTAAAATATGGAAAACCAGTGCTATCAAAGATGTGAGAATGTGGAGGAATTGAAGTATCTGTGTATTGCTGGTGAGCACACAAAAAGGTGCCACAACAATAATAATATTAAAAATAGAATAAAACTATTATTTTGGGTTAAACTTTCACTACCATATCATCTAGCAGGCCCTCTCTTGGGTGAATATTCAAGAACATTGGAAGTCAAGTCTTGAGATATTTGGAGAATTGTGTTCATAGAAGCTTTGTTCTCATAGCCAGGGGATAGAAGCAGGCTATCTCCATTAACATATGAATGGATACATATATGTGATAAATATGCAATGGTTGTAGTATATATGCAATGAATGTGGTATATATGCAATGGTTAATGCATAAAAAAGGAAAGAAACCTTAAGTCATTCAATGAATGAGTCTTTTTTTAACTTTCTAGTGACATATTTTATTTTTAAAACATGAAAACAACTCTGAGTATTAAAAAGACCCTATTCCTTCAGTAAAAGGTACATTATTTGTTACTTATATTGATTTAATCAATTTTATATTTGAATACACATATGATAGTAATAGAATAAAAAGTATTTTAAACATATATTGTATTGCCATGGACAAAATAGTACTTAATTTATAGAAATACTTTTTTTCACAATGAAATATGAAAGATGATACATAAGAAACTTTATAAAAAGTATTTTATAAAATATAAATTACTCTACAGACTCTATCTCTGTGAACCCCTATGGGCCTAGGTTAGTTTCCTTTGTAGGTCTTCTCCTGGTGTCCTTGACCCTTCTAGTTCCCTCAATCCTTCCCCCAACTCTTCCACAAGACCCCCTGAGCTCTGCCTATTGTTTGGCTGTGAGTCTCAGCATCTTTTTCCATCAGCTGCTGGATAAAGCCTCTCAGAAGGCAGTTATGTTGGACTACTGTCTGCAAGCATAACAGAAAATCATTAATAGTATTAGGGTTTGGCTCTCTCCCATGGGGTAGGTCTCAAGTTGGGCCAGTCATTAGCTGGTCATTCCCTCAATCTCTGCTCCATCTTTATCCCCACACTTGAAGGCAGGACAAATTTTGGGTCAGAGGTTTTGTGGGTGAGACTTCCTTTCCTCCACTGGAAGTCTCACCTGGCTACAGGAGGTGGTCTTTTCAGGCTCCATATCCCCTGCTGCCAAAAGTCTCAGCTAGGGTTACTCCCACAGACTCCTGGGAGCCTCCCCAACCCCAATTCCAGAGCTGCCCCCCACTGATTTCTGTTTCTGTTCTCCTACCCCTCCTCCCCCTCCCCTCACCTCCTCCCACCCAGTTCCCCTCCTTCCATTACTTCAGTTGTTTATTTTCTTTCCCCTTCTGAGTGAGATTCAAGCATCTTCCCTTGGGCCATCCTTGTTACCTAACTTCTTTAGGTATGTGGATTGTAGCATGGTTATCTTGTACTTATAAGTGACACATTCACTTATAAGTGAGTACATACCATGCATGTCTTTCTGGGTCTGTGTTACCTCACTCAAGATGATATTTTCTAGTTCTATCCATTTGCCTACAAACTTCATGATGTCCTTGTTTTTCATAGCTGAGTAGTATTTCATTGTGTAAATGTACCACATTTTCTTTATCCATTCTTCAGTTGAGGGACATCTAGATTGTTTCCAGTTTGTGGCTATTACAAATAAATCTGCTATGAACATAATTGAACAAGGGTTCGTGTGGTATGGTGGAGCATCTTTTGGGTGTATGACCAGGAGTAGTATAGCTGGGTCTTGAGGTAGAACTATTCTCAATTTTCTAAGATATCTCCAGATTGATTTCCAAATTGCTTGTACAAGTTGGCACTCCCACCAGCAATGGAAAAGTGTTCCCCTTTCTCCATATCCACACCAGAATGTGCTGTCTCTTGAGTTTCTGATCTTAACCATTATGACAGATATGAGATGGAATCTGAGGGTCATTTTGATTTGCATTTCCCTGATGACTAAGGATATTGAGCATTTCTTTTTTTTCTTTTTTTTATAATTTATTTTTTATTTCTTCAAGTTACATCTCAATCACAATCCCCTCCCAACTCCCCCCTTCAGTCGCACCCTTCGACCTTCTTCCCCCTCAACCCCCCATCCTCTACCTTTTTTTTTTTAGTTTAAGGTATATCTTCCCCCCCAACAGCTCCCCCTTTCAGTCCAACAAATGGTTCTTTCTCTTATAACAATAAACACAATACAAAACAACAGAAATAAATAGGCCACAATTATGAGAGTTATATGGCTTCGCATACATTCGCAATGCCCAGTCCATATGTATTTGGCACCTGACTTTAACATTCTCCTATCTAACCATCTCCATGAGTCTTCTCAGCCATTAAAGATTCCTCTGTTGAGAATTCTCTGTTTAGCTCTATACTTCATTTTTAATTTGGTTATTTGGTTTGTTGGTGTTTAATTTCTTGAGTTCTTTATATATTTTGGGTATTAGCCTCTGTCAGATGTAGGGTTGGTGAAGAACTTTTCCCATTCTGTAGGGTGTCATTTTGCCCTATTGACTGTGGGAATGAGTCTTAAGTGTGTTATATAAAGTAAAATAAGCCAACAACAAAAAGACAAATACTTGTGATTTCATTCAGATGAGGTATCTAGAGGGAAGTATCAAACTCACAGAAATAGAACCAGAACAGTGATTCCCAGGAGATGAGAGGGGGGAGGAAATAAAGAATTACTGTTTCATGGGTAGAGAGTTTTCATTTTATGAGATGGAAAACTTCTGGCATTGTGGATACACTTACTCAACTAAAGTAGATGCTTAAATTGGACAGGGTGCTGCATACTATGTTGTATGTATTTTACCACAATCAAAAAGGGTCAGTGGATTGAGACCCAGATCTCATTTGTCACATTATAGCCTAACTGTAACCACAGGTTGGCTATGGCTATATTCATTAGGTAAAAATCAACTTGAGTGCTCTGTGAGGATTAGTTGGACATGTAGATTCTAAAATAACAATCTTTAATGTTTTTTATCACCTGTGAAATGTGTACTATATACCTTTTATATCAGTAGAGAATAAACATACATACAAATAAGTATTCATACAAATCCCTATACAGAGGGCTAGCTGTCAGAACCTGGCTCTCCAAGTGACATCCACTCTCGTGGAAAGGGTTGGCTTATATATAGGGCTGGTGTTCTGTTTCTGATGCTTCCCCTACTTAGACACCCCTGGGTAACCTGTTCAGACGTGTACGTCTTACTTCCCTCACATGTTAAGTGAAGAGTGTCCCAACCTAGTAACCTATAAGTTTATTTTCATTTTCTGCAATGCAAGTTTACAACTACACCAGACTGAGGTTACACGTGAAGGTAAGGACTACTTTTCTTCATTGTGTTTTCAGAAACACTCAGAATAGGTCTTCCTAGGCTCAACTCATGTCTATCACAATAAGTCGAATGGTGTTTTCCTCAACATGGAGCTCTAACAAGGGGAGTGGCTGCCAGTTTCTGTATTACTCTGCACCAATTGCTGAGCCACATTTACTTCTCTTAAACTTGTGTAGTAGGGATAGTTCTTAAATCCTTATTACAAACAAATGAAATCAGGTCTTATTGCTCTCATACCCGCCAAGTTGCACACAGATTAGAATTTACATCTGTTTCATGTCATAGAAACCCTTTTAACCACTGTTCACCCACCCTGCTTCTTATCAAGAATGACAGTCCTGTGTTGGAGAGGTAGCTCAGTTGGCAAGATGCTTGCTTGCTCTGCAAGCATGAAGACCCAAGTGTGGCCCTGAGAAGTCACATAAAAGCACTGGGCATGGTGGTGCATGCATGTAATCTCAGCGAGGGAGAGGGAAAGATGGGCTGGGGAGTAGCTGGACTGGCCTAATCAGTGAGTTCAGGCCAAATGAGAGGCCATGTCTCAAAAGATAAAACAAGACAAGAGAGCATGCCTAAGGACCAGCAACCAAGGTTGAACTCTGGATGCTACACACATGTGCACACTGATTTATACACACACACACACACACACACACACACACACACACACACACACACA
>CAJQZJ010033222.1:4735129-4761672 GCA_907164525.1 Lophiomys imhausi | reverse complement strand
CACACACACACACACACACACACACACACACACACACACACACACACGCACACACACACACATGCACGCACACACACACACATGCACGCACGCACACACGCACGCACACACTCATGGAGATCTTCCCCACAATGCTGATTATGAGGAAGGCCTCTGGCACACTACAAAGGGAAACACTAAGCAGTCTTTTCCACTTCCTTATTACTATCCCAGAAGTGCCAAGATCTGTTAGAGTTTTGATGCTAAAAACTCCTCACAGATCCTTGTGTTTGGGGCTTGTCAGCATGGTGGCTCTGGAAGGAGGTGGTAGGAGATGGACCCTGGTGGGAGGTCCATAGGTCACTGGAATAGTGCAATTGAAGGGATTACTGGGCTGCAATCTCTTCTCTTTCTTTGCTTCCTGAACATACAACAAGTGCTCTGCTATGATAGGAATTCCTGCCATGATGTACTGCCCTTGCCAAACTCTAAAAGCAAATGGGACAACTGGATCTCAAACTAGAATCTTTCATATTCTGAGGAAAAAAAATGAACATTTGCTCTTTATTAATTACCTCTGCTATTTTACTATAATTGAAAGCCAATTAATAGTCATAGCAAGTTAACACATCTCAAGACTTCAGTGATAGTTAGGATCATTTGTAGTTCAACTAAAATGCTAATTTAGGCGTCTCAACCTGTACCTATTCAAAATTCCTGGTGATGAGACCAGGGAGTCACACTTATCTGAATTGTGATTTTGCTTTTAATATCAGGAGCACTGTTGAAGAAAAGCAAAGCAGAACACGGTTTTCAGGCTTATTTTTGTTATCTATCTATCTATCTATCTATCTATCTATCTATCTAATCTATCTTCTATCTGCTCATGAGCACTGGAGTTCAGGTGCCTAGGCAGTCCAGAAAAATGATGTCATATCTCTCTTGGAGAATTCCAGGTGACTGTGAGTCACCCGGTGGGTGCTGGGAACAGAACTCTAGTCTTCTACAAGAGCAGTACATAGTCAGCCACTGAGCCATTTCTAGCTCCACATTCAAGCATTCTTAACTACAAATAAGGGTGAAGAACTCATTATATTATGATTCAATGCTAACTTACACAGATCCTCAAACATGAGCATTCTGACAATTTTCCTTCTCTGATGTAATCCTCTCTGTTCTATCTTTTAAAAATACTGATTAAGATCTTGTATTGCTTTTTATGTCCCACTGACAGGTCAGGTCACAACCTGTAGTGTGTAAAATATTGATTTTAGGGTATTTATACTTGTACCACATATGTGTGTTTTCTTCCCATAAAGAAGTTTTCCTGTCATTGAGATAAACGTCTACCTGTCATGCTCGTACATTTCAGTTTACTCTTGGAGCAGTCCAGGTAAGAATGAATCTTCTCATGGTCTCTCTTGTCCTAAAGTAAAGGGATTGGGAGGTTGTTTATTTAAGGTGCTAGGGAATTGAACTGTGAGCTCTGAATATAATAGGCAAATGCTCTACCACTGAGCTACATCAATAGCCACTGTTTAATTTTTGGCAGCTCCATTTAATTAGTAATATCCACCCATCTTACTATCCCATCCATCAGACATTAGCCAAGGCAGGAAATCATCATTTTAGGTTAACGGACTCTTGCTCCCTTCAGCTCTCAGGCAGACTGAAGGGCTCAGATCCTTCCCAACACCATATAGCACGTGTGTGTGTATGTGTGTGTGTGTGTGTGTGTGTGTGTGTGTGTGTGTGTGTGTGTAATTTGGTTGAGAGTTTCATTTTCCTGCTGTTCCTGAAATAATTTCATTTACTTTTATTTAACCAAGTCCTTTTTGATTCTATCCAGGAATTAGGATAAGGAACTCATCTCGGGGTACTTTTTTATGGGAAGCAGAAGGCCATTGGGATGGCTCAGCAGGTGAACCTGCTGCCTACAGCCTGAATTCAATCCTCTGACCCACAGTGGAAAGAAAGAGTAAATTTCTGCACGTTGACCTCTGACTTCTGCATGGGTACTTGGCATGTATACTCCCAATACATTTGGATGGTCAGAAACCTCTGATTCACGATGATAAGAGATACTGGTCATATTTCCCCTCTCTCTTTTCTGTCCATTCATTCTCTTCTTCACTCATGTCAGTCACATATTTTATGTATTATATCCATTTAGTGGAGCTTGCCATGAAGCAAGAACTGGAGTGAACAGGCATACTTAAGGGATGATGGTGGGCAGGCTCCATTACAGGGCCTTAGTTAAAGGAGTACCCTAATCCAGCATGTCCATCAGGTGGGGCTCTTCTGAGGATGTGGCCTCTGAAGTAAGTTTCAAAGTAAGAGTAAACTTATAGAGCAGCACAGAAAGGGAGTGAGGGACTTCTTTTAGTTTGGGTGTCCCTGGATGCAGAGGCGGTGACAAAGACACAGATGAGAGAAGTTGGAACGAAAGAGTGAGGTAGAGAAAGGGAAACCGACAGATTGTGTCTGTGAACCTCCAATAGCTGTGGACAACTGGGGCTGGAGGAAACTAGAAAAGGAGCTTTACAATGTCTGTCCCAAGAGTATGCAGTGCTGTGAACACAGACTCACTTCCTCACTGGGATCCACGATTGTGAATGGTGTCTGTTGCATGGAGAAAGCTGTATTGTAGACAGCATGAAAGATGAACTGCCTGTTTTTTTTTTACAACTGCCTCCTATGCAGTTTCACTCCTATTTTCATGAGTATAGGAAGTAGCCAGATTTATATTCATTTACTTACAATTGGTAAGCAAAAGAGACCAAACTCAGCCTCATAATTACAGTGTTAAAAGTACCTTATACACCAACTCAGAAAAATGTGGAAATAAAAGTGATTAATAATTTAAAAACCAAATATAAAATTCAGTAGTAAAATCTATCAACAAAATAGGATTTTCTTGTAATTTCCTCTCAAATTACAAAATCAGGTTAGTATAATTTCCTTGTAATAAAGTAATTTGTGAGAGAGCAATTTCTAGAATGAGTGAAACAAATTGTGCAAGAGATGAAATAGTCATTTCTGAAAATTACTGCTGAACTCTAACTTGCTCTTTATTCTTTACATTTCAAAGTTATACATATATAAAATATATATACATATATTTTTTTAGTTTATTAATTCATTTTACAATCTGATTGTGATCCCCTCCCTCCTCTCTTCCTGGTGGATGAACATCCTTGTCTCAGAGCCTGTGACTGTGGGGTGGGGGTGGGGCCGGGACGCTCACCATCTTTCCCTTTTCCTCTCACCTCTTTCCCTTTTCCTTAGCAAGGGGAGCCTCGCTTCCTACTACCAACCCTCTCCAGTTCAACAAGTCAGATCAGGCGTAAGAGCAACTTCTTCCACTGAGGCCAGACATTCCAACCCCACTAGGGGAAAGTGATCCACAAACTGGCAACAGAGTCCGTGTCAAAAGTCAGTCCCCTCTCCACTTATTAGGTTATTCACGTGAAGACCGAGCTGCCAATCAGCTGCATATGTGTGGGGCCCTAGGTCCAGTCCGTCTAATGTTTGACTGTGGGTCTCAGCCTCTATTTGGTCCACGACTAGGTGTAACTTCTTATAGGACTGTTACCCTAGGTTCCTGTGAGCAAGCATATCAGAGTATCATTAATAGTGTCAGGGATTGGCTGTTTCCCAGGGGGTGGGTCTAAAGTTGTGCCAGTCATTGATTGGCTCTTTCTTCTGTCACTGTTCCATCTTTATCACTATACGTCTTGTAGGCCAGCTAAATTATAGGTCAAAAGCTTTGTCAGTGGATTGGTGTCCCCTTCCCTTCACTGAGAGTCCTGTTAGGCTTTGAGGTGGCTACTTCCGTCTCCCTGTCCTTCAGTGCTAGGAGTGTCATATAAAGTCACTGTCTTATTCTCCCAGGAGTGTTCCCTTTTGGAGGTCTCCAGCTTATTTCAAAGATGCCTCCCTATCAGTTTCCCTTCCCTCTCTCAGCCCTCTCACCTCTCACTCCTGCTGTCCTCACCCCGATCCCCTCCCTTGTTCCCCTCACCACACTCTCTTCTTCTCAGTTCCCTCTCTCCATCCACTTGTGGTGTCTATTCTGTTTTTCCCTTCTGAGTGAGATTCAAACATCCTCCCTTGGGCCCACTTTGTTACTTAGTTTTATTAGGTCTGTGGGTTATGGTAGGGTTGTCTTGTACTATATGGCTATTATCCATTTATAAGTAAGTACATACCATGTGTATCTTTCTGAGACTGGGTTACCTCATGCAGGATGAGCTTTTCTAATTCCACATTATTTCCCTGTTTTTAATAGCTGAATAGTATTCCATTGTGTAAATTGCCATAGTTTCTTAATCCATTCTTTGGTTGATGGACATCTGGGTTGTTTCCAGCTTCTGGCTATTATGAATAAAGCTATATGAATACTGTGGAACAAGTGTCCTTGTGGTATAGTGGGGCATCTTTTGGGTATATGCTCAGGTATGGGTATTGAGGTAGAATTGTTCCCAATTTTCTGAGGTGCTACCATAATGATTTCCACACTAGTTGTAAAAGTTTGCACTCCCACCAGCAATGGAAGAGTATTCCCCTTTCTTTGCATCCTTGCCAGCATGTGGTGTCACTTGAGTTTATCTTAGCCAGTCTGACAGATGTAAAATGGAATCTCAGAGTCATTTTGATTTGCATAGCCCTGATAACTAAGGATGTTGAGCATTTCTTTAAGTGCTTCTCGGTCATTTCTTTTGATGTGAATTCTCAGTTTAGCTCTGTACCCCATTTTTAATTGGACTATTTGATTTGTTTGTGTTTAATTTCTTGAGTTCTTTATATATTTTGGATATTAGCCCACTGTCTGATGTGAGGTTGGTGATATTTTCCCAATCTGTAGACTGCTGTTTTGTTCTAATGACAGTGTCCTTTGCATTACAGAAACTTCTTTTTCAGATTTTCAGTTTTATGAGGTCCCATTTATTAATTGTTGATCTTGGTGCCTGAGCTGTTGATGCTCTGTTCAGAAAGTTGTCTCCTGCACCAATGAGTTCAAAGCTTTTCCTCATTTTGTCTTCTATTAGATTTAGTGTATCCAGTTTTATGTTGAGGTCTTTGATCGACTTGGTCTTGAATTTTGTGCAGGGTGATAAATATGGATCTATTTGCATTTTTCTACATGTTGACATCCAGTTAGACCAGCACCATTTATTGAAGATGCTTTCCTTTTACCATTGTATGGTTTTGGCTTCTTTGTCAAAAATCAAGTGGCTGTAGGTGTATGGGTTTATTTCTGGATCTTCCATTTAATTCTTTTGATCAACCAGTCTGTTTTTATGCCAGTATCATGCTGTTTATATTACTATTGCTCTGCAGTACAGCTTGAAATCAGGAATGGTGATACCTTCAGATGTTCTTTTATTATAAAGGATTCTTTTAGCTATTCTTAGTTTTTTTGTTTTTCCATATGAAATTGATAATTGTTCTTTCAAGGTCTGTAAAGAGCTGTATTGGTATTTTGATAGGAACTGAATTGAATCTATACATTGTTTTCTATAGGATGGCCATTTTTACTATGTTCATCCTACTCATCCATGAGCATGAGAGATCTTTCCATCCTCTGATATCTTCTTTCATTTCTTTCTTCAGGGACTTGAAGTTCTTATTGTACAAGTCTTTCACTTGCTTGGTTAGAGTTACCCCCAGGTATTTTATATTATTTGTGGCCATTGTGAATGGTGTTGATTCCCTAATTTCTTTCTCAGCCCCTTTATCTTTTGTATAAAGAAGGGCTACTGATTTTTTGAGTGAATTTTTTATCCAGCCACTTGCTGAAGGTTAATCAGCTGTAGGAGTTCTCTGGTAGAGTTTTGGGGGTCATTTATGAATACTATCATATCATCTGTGAATAGGGATACTTTGATTTCTTCCTTTCCAATTTGTATCTCCTTTATTTCCTTTAGTTGTCTTATTGCTCTAGCTAGAACTTCAAGTACTATGTTGAAAAGATATGGAGAGAGTGGACACCCTTGCCTTATCCCTGATTTTAGTGGAAATGCTTTGAGTTTCTCTCCATTTAATTTGATGGTGGTGACCAGCTTGCTGTATATTGCCTTTGTTATGTTTAGGTATGGTCCTCGTATGCCTGATCTCTCCAAGACTTTTAACATGAAAGGGTGTTGGATTTTGTTGAATGCTTTTTCGGCATCTAATGAGATAATCATGTGTTCTTTTTTGTTCATTCAGATTGTTTATGTGGTAGATTACATTGATGGATACTAGTGTGTTGAACCATACCTGCATCCCTGGGATCAACCTACGTGATCATGGTGTATGATATTTTTGATGTGTTCTTGGATTTAGTTTGCAAGTATTTTATTGAGTATTTTCTGCATTGATGTTCATAAGGGAAATTGGTCTGAAATTCTATTTCTTTGTTGGGTCTTTGTGTGGTTTGGGTATCAGGGTAGCTGTGGCCTCATAGAATGAGTCTGGCAGTGTTCCTTCTGATTCTATTTTGTAGAAGAGTTTGAAGGGTATTGGTATTAGCTCTTCTTTGAAGGTCTAGTAGAATTCTGTGCTGAAACCATCTGGCCCTTGGCTTTTTTTGGTTGGGAGACTTTTAATGACTGCTTCTATTTCCTTAGGGCTCATAGGACTGTTTAACTTGTTTATCTGATTGTGATTTAACGTTGATAGGTGGGAACTTTCAAGGAAATTGTCCATTCAAATTTTGTTGAATACAGGCTTTTGAAGTAAGACCTAATGATTCTTTGGATTTCCTCAGTGTATTATTATTTCCTCCTTTTCACGTCTGATTTTGCTGATTTGGATATTTTCTCTCTGTCTTTTAGTTAGTATGTCTAAGGGTTTGTCTATTTTGTTGATTTTCTTAAATAACTAGCTCTTGGTTTTGTTGATTCTTTGTATTGTTCTCTTTGTTTCTAAGCTACTGATTTCAGCCCTTAGTTTAATGATTTCCTGACGGATGCTCCTCTTGGGAGTGTTTCCTTTTTTTTTCTCCTAGTGCTTCCAGTTCTGCTGTTAAGCTGCTAGTATGACTTCTCTCCAATTTCTTTTTTTTTTTTTTTTTTGGTTTTTCGAGACAGGGTTTCTCTGTTTAACAGCTCTGGTTGTCCTGGACTCGCTTTGTAGACCAGGCTGGCCTCGAACTTGCAAAGATCCGCCTGCCTCTGCCTCCCAAGTGCTGGGATTAAAGGCATGCGCCACCACCGCCCGGCTTTCCAATTTCTTTATGAAGGCACTTAGTGCTATGAATTTTCCTCTTAGGACTGCTTTCATTGTGTCCCATAAGCTTGAGTATTTTGTGCCTTCATTTTCACTGAATTTTAGGAAGTCTTTGATTTCTTTCTTTATTTGTTCCTGACTCAGTGGTCATTGATACAGTTTTTCAGTTTCTATAAGTCTGTGGGCTTTTTGTTATTTCTGTTTTTGTTGCAGTCCAGCTTTAATCCATGATGACCCAATAAGGTAAGTGTCTTATTGACAGATAACAAAGTCAATTTCTTGTAACAGTTGAGGCCTGTTTAGTGACCAAGTATATGACCAATTTTGAAGAAGGTTCCGTGAGGTGCTGAGAAAAAGTTATTTTTTTTGTGTTTTAGTGAAACATTCTGTAGATAATTGTTAGGTCTATTTGGTTCATGACCTCTGTTCATCATTTCTATCTTTGGTCTCTGTCTCAATGACCTATCAATTGGTATGAGCAGGGTGTTGAAGTCTCCCACTATTAACATGCGGAGATCAATGTGTGCTTTAAGCTTTAGAATGTTTCCTTTACAAATGTGGGTTCCTTTGTATTTTGGGCATAGATGTTCAATATTGAGATGTCATCTTGATGATTTTTTTTCTTTTGATGAGTATGTAATGTCCTTCCCTAACTTTTTTGATTAACTTAGATTGAAAGTCTATTTTATTTGATATTAGAATGGCTACTCCAGCTTGCTTCCTGGGATCATTTGCTTGGAAAACCTTTTCCTAGCCCTTTACTGAGAGGTAAATATCTTTGTTGCTGAGGTGTGTTTCTTTAATGCAACAGAATAATGGGTCCTGTTTACTATTCCATTCTGTTAGTCTGTGCCTTTTTGTTGGGGAATTGAGTCCACTGATGTTGAGAAATGATAATGACCATTGATTGTTATTACCTATTATTTTGATGTAGGTGGTGGCAATGTGTTTGTGTGTTTCTTTTCTTTTGGTTTTTGCTGCAGTGGGGTTATTTGTTCCCTGTGTTTTGTGGATATAGTTATCTTGCTAGGGTTGGAGTTTTCCTTCTGGTATCTGCAGGGCTAAATTTGTAGACAGATTCTGTTTAAATTTGGTTTTGTCATAGAATATCTTGTTTTCTCCATCTATGGTAATTGAAAGTTTTTTTTAATGTTTATGTATTACTTCATGTTACATCTCCATCACCCTGCCCTCTGTCCACCACTCCCAGTCCCGCCCTCCCACCCTCTACCCCTATACCTTCCATCCCATTCATCTGGAGTGGAGTGTCCCTACATATCAGTCCCCCGACCCAGTTCAGCAGTCATATGAGGGCCAAGAGCCTCCTCATACACTGGGGACCTACAAGGCAGCACCACTAGGGAAAAGTGTCTCATTGACAGGTAACAAAATCTATGTTTCTGTTCCCTTTGGTGCATTGATTGTAGCATAGTTATGCTGTATTATATGGCTAAAATCCAATTATAAGTGAATAGATGCCATGTGCATCCTTCTGAGTCTGGGTTACCTCACTCAGGATGAGCTTCTCTAGTTCCATCCATTTGGCTGCAAATTGCATGATTTCATTGTTTCTGATGGCTGAGTGAGTAGTATAGATGTACCACAGGGTTTTGTCTTTTTTTTTTTTATCCATTCCTTGATTAAGAGACATCTGGGTTGTTTCCAGTTTCTAGCTATTACAAATAAAGCGGCTATGAACATAAATGAGGAGATGTCCTTGTGTTTGGTGAGGAATCATTTGGATGTATTCCCAGAAGTGCTATGGCTGGGTCTTGAGGTAGAGCTATTCCATGTTTTCTAAGATATTGCCAGACTGATTTCCATAGTGGTTTTACAAGCTTGCACTCCCACCAGAAATGCAGGAGTGGTCCCCTTTCTCCACAACCTCACCAGCATGTGCTGTCATTTGAGTTTTTGATCTTAGCCATTCTGACAGGTGTGAGGTGGAATCTCAGAGTCATCTTGAATTGCATTTCTCTGATGATTAGTAGTTGTGTGTTTCTTTTGGTTTAGCTGCAGTGGAGTTTTTTTTTTTTTTTTTTTTGCTTCCTCTGTTTGCCTGGGTGTAGTTATCTTTTCTGGGTTAGAATTTTCCTTCTAAGATCTTCTGTAGGACTGGATTTGTGGGTTGATACTGTTTAAATTTGATTTTATCATAGAATATCTTGTTTTCTCCACCTATGTTGATAGAGAGTTTTGCTGGATATAGTAGCCTGGTGAGGATTCTCCTGTTTTCCTGGCCTCTGCAACTTCCTCAGTTTCTGCTGGTCTGTTTTTCTGAGTGTCTGAAAGTCTCGCCCAGGGACTTCTATTAGTCCCTGGGTCACCAGGTGAAACCCAGCCGGTTCACTCCTCTCAGATTGTTGTGCAGTGTCTTATAACTCTGTGGTGTTATAGGTGTTTTCCTTGAGTTCAAAATGCGTCTGTGCAGGCTGCCACCATCTTGGATCACTCTGTAATTGAAAGTTTGCTGTACAGATGTACTGACATCTGTGGTCTCTTAGTGTCTGCAAGACATCTGCCTAGGCCCTTCTGGCTTTTGTTTTCTGAGGAGAAGTTAAGTATGATTCTGATTGGTCTGCCAATATATGTTACTTTTTATTTTTCTCTTGCAGCTTTTAATATTCTTTCTTTGTTCTGTACATTTAATGTTTTGATAATTATCTGGCAGGAGCAATTTCTTTTCTGATCTAATCTAGTTGGTGTTCTGTAAGCCTCCTGAACATTTATAGGCATCTTTTTGTTTGGTTTTGGAAATTTTCTTCTATGATTTTGTGAAAATGTTTTCTGGTCCTTGAAGTCGGGAGCCTTCTCTTCTATTCCTATTATTCTTAGATTGGGTCCTTGATTTCTTGGATGTTTTGAATCAGGAAGTTTTTAGTTTTCTCATTTTCATTGGCTAATGTATTGATCCCTACCATTTTATCTTCTATGCCTGAGAGTCTGTCTTCCATCTCTTGTATCCTATTGGTGATGCTTTTGTCTGTAGTTCCTTTTCTGTTTCCTAGGTTTTCCACCTCCAGGATTGTTTCTGTTTGTGTTTTCTTTATTGGTTGCATTTCCATTTTCAGATCTTGAACTGTTTTATTCATTTCCCTCTCCAGCTTGATTATCTTTGCTTGTATTTCTTTAATAAGTTTATCCCTTTCCTTTTCCTGTTTGTTTGTGGTTTCCTGGATTTCTCTTTAAGGACTTTCTCTATTTCCTTCATCTGTTGGATTGTGATCTCCTTAAATTCTCTAAGGGATTTATTTTCTTCTTTTAAAGAATCTATCATTTTCTTAAGTACAGATTTGTCATCATTTTCTTGTGTTTCAGTTGTGTCAGGATGGTCAGGGCTTTCTGTACTACTGTAGCTGGGTTTTGGTGGTGTCATATTTCCATAGTTTTGTCAATTTTGTTCTTTCACTGGCCTTTAGCCATCCGGCTGCGTTTGCCATTGCCTGGTTGTTCCTGGTGCTCGCTGGACTTGGTGCCAAGGAAAGAACTTTGGCTTGGAGGCCATATATTCCTGGTGACCTGTAGTTTTCTGAAGGATGATGGGTGGGACCTTGTGCTAGAGGCTGGATCTGGGTGAATTATCCACAGCTCATCTCTGCTTGCTGTGTCCCAATTTGGCTCTCAGGCCAAGGATTGGAGTCGGCTGTGTATATCTACTTTGTATGAAACGGAGATCTGGAGGGTCTCTTCAGGAAAGCTGGAGTCAGGGGGATGTCCCTTTAGGAATCTGTAGACCTGAATCTGACTGTTTCTGTAGCCTGGGTATCTGGTTTGTGGGTGAGTTCTGCCCAAGTGTTCATCTGGGAAACATACATGCAGTCTGCACTACTCAGTCTGCAGCAGTGACTCAGACTAGATCTGCTGTTTCTGAGGTTGGATTCCCACTGATGTATACCACTTGTCTGGTTCAGGATTGTAATCAGCCTCAGCATTTGCTGCAGGACCACAGATGGAGTCTCAGTCCCTCAATCAACAGTGCTGTGACTCAGGACAACTCTGTCATGACTTAGCTTGACCTCCCTCAGCTCAGGCAATCCTCGAGCTGGTTGTTGCCATGTTGGAATCCCTGGAAAAAATTTTCCCACTGACCTTACTGGTCTCTAGGACCCACTGGTCCTCTCGTTGGAGCAGGCATGACTGTGTGAAAGCTGGGACTCAGGAAGCCAGGAAGGCCCACTGACCAGAAGCTGAAACTGTGAGCTGGGGCCCCATTTTACTCAAATCCAGGTAGTTTTCCCAAAATATGGAGCAGAGCTCACGTTCCTGTGGCTAGGCATTTCTGGTGCCTACATACCCAGCAAGGGTCCTTGGCTAGCCCCGGCATTTGTCAGGTGAACAAAGACGAAGTCTGCATCTCTCAGACAGCTCCACAGTGCCAGGAGAGTTCCATAATGACCAAACTCGATTTCCCACCACTCAGTACCAGATCTAGTTGCTGTGATGTTGGAATGTATCAAGGTTTTACCTTTATCTGTCTAATTTATAATATGACTCCAAGACATTGTAATTTATATATTCTATTCCTTTTCAATATGCAGTGATTTCTTTCTCAACATATTTATCTTGTTACTGCCCAGTGCCCAGTGTAGAAAGTTCAGTTGTAATAAATTGTTCAAATGTGAAAGTCCATGGGTCTTAAATGTTTTCAGGCAGCATCAAGAAGAAAAGAAATCATTCAACTAATAATTGAAACGTGGGTATTCCTATCACTTGTGTGTGATTTACAGTCAAGATTTTCTTCTCTTGGAACCTTGAAGTATATAACCCATTCTTTGTGACCAATACATCCTTCCAAAGAAATGTTTCTAAGAGTAAAAAATTTTGACCTACTTTCAACATTTGTGTTCCATAGGATTCAGTCTCAGCCTATGAATGCACAGGAACAATCCCTATAAAGTGCATTGATCTCACTATCAGCCACGTGCCTTATAAATAAATGCACACCCAATGACACAAAAGACAGGAGCACAATATATTATCATCTCTGATCTATAGCTAGGGATCATAAATTATACATTATAATTAGAATGTGAGATTAAGTCATATTTTAGGGCCACTTCAGTGTTTATTTCCTGAAATACATCCTTATTTAATGCTTATAGCCACACATTTCCTATCTATTCAATACCTTTCATGCCTAGTCACCAGGACCAACTACCCCAGGACACAATCAACGCTGTACTAAGAGCTGACGGTTCTATGGTACTGATGACACCCATCACTCTTATTGCACAATATTTAAATACAAAATTATAGGAATATTGGAATCTTAAGCTTAGAAAGGGGCTTTCAAAATCATCCATATGAGTATGGATAAACTTTCTCACTTAAAAAAATCAGTTCTATATATAGAATATTGATCAAAGTAATATCAAGTATCCACATGGAGTCTTCATTTTTTTTCCTTTTTTGCTGGTATGACTACCACACAGGTAAGATATGTGCAAATAAGCTAACATTCCTAGACAATAGGCTGGAAGAGATGAATTAATGAAACAGTGTCTAAGGGAATCATTAACAAGTTGAGACCAGCAACTTGTTAACCTAAAAGTTACATGTTGCTTTTCACTGGACAGAAACAACAAATAGAAGCCAATCAAAAACAAGCTTAAATCCTGTCATCTCTGAAAGGTTTGTTGTCACCTTTGAAGATTAATGTAATATTGTCACAGTATATCACACAAAAGAAAACATGCAAGTACTGAAAAAGAGCAGAGATATTCTTATCTCAGTAAGACTAAAAGCTTCTAATTAAAAGTGTAAGATCCACCCTGTAGTAAGTCTCATTGCAAGCAATCTAAAAAACGTTTTCCGAGAAACATACACTTTATGAAAAATATCTGTTTAAATAAGATGTTTTTAAAATTGTGATGCAAGTTGGGATGAAAGCTGAGTTGGATATAGAACTTTAAACTCATGGAGATGGGTGGGTTGAGGGGGAGGAGGGTGGGATGGTGGGGCTGGAGGGGGGAATAGGGAGGGGATTGTGATTGAGATGTAACTTGAAGAAATAAAAAATAAATTTAAAAAAGCAGGCTGAGTAAAAAAATTATAATATTTACAAATGAATTTTGGAACTTTGCATAGGTGCACATACATATAGACATTACAAATGAATGTGTGAATACTGTGCACATATACATTGATATTAGGTTTTTTATTTTACTGTTTATTGATTAAGTTATTCAAGTATTGGCATTACCTTCTTATTTCTTCTTTTCTATGCAAGTTGCATCTTGATTGCAGCCCCTTCCTTCCACCACTCTCAGGTCCATCCTCCCACCCTCTTCCTCCTCTCCCTTCTCTCCTTCTCCTCAGATAAGGGACCCCCCCCGCATATATCAACTCCCCTTGGTTTATCAATCATATGAGAACTAAAAGCTTCCTCTTGCATTGGGGCCAGACATGGCAGCCCAGCTAGGGTAAAGTGTCCATTAACAGGCAACAGAGTTCGTGACAGAGATAGGTCCCCACACTGCACTTGTTAAGGGTTCTGTATGAAGACCAAATTGTGTATCATCTATATATGTGTAGGGGGCATAGATCTGATCTATTAGATATTAATGACCAATGATTGCTATTTCCTGTTGTTTTGACATAGGTGTTGGTAGTGTGTTTGTGTGTTTCTTTTGGTTTTGCTGCAGTGGGGTTACTTTTTTCCTGTAGGTTGTGTGTGTGTGTGTGTGTGTGTTTGGTAGGGAGTGCAGTTATCTTCAACTTTGGTCTGGAGGTTGTATGATACTGGTGACCCATAGCTCTCCACAAGATCATGGATGGATGGGACCTTGTGTTGGAGGCTGGATCTGTGTGTCACCCTTCCTGCTGTGACCCAACTGGGGTCTCAGGTCAGTATTGGGGTGGGCTGGGGTTCTCCTACCTGCAAGATCCTGAGATCCAGCCAGTTTTCCTATTGAGACCATCTGGGTCATTGGAACCACCGTCTGAAGACTAAAGCCAGCAGAATGTCCCCTCCGTGTCTACAGGCCTGAGTCTGGCTGTTCCCACAGCCTGGGTGTCTGGTCTGTGGGTGTGGTCTGCCCTTATGTTTGCTTGGAAATCACAGAGGCAATTTGTGTTTCTCAGTCAGAAACTCTGTGTCCCAGGGCAGCCTACGTTACTCAGCCAGCTACACATTTACTCAGGACTTCTCCACTACATCAGGGTCTGAGTTCTTGAATCTGCAGCCTGGATGGCTGGCCCAAGGGCACCATGTGCTGGCAGAGTGGAACAGAGATGAAGTCTATGTCCCCCTACAAACAATGTTGTAACTCGGGACAGCTCTGCTGCATCTAAACTTGACCACGCACTGATCACGCACCCAGAGAGCTGGTCGATGCCATTTTGGAATCTCTGGAAAGAATCCCTCACTGATAGTTATCACCACTCCCATGGACCGATTGACCCGCTGGTCCTCTTGTGGAGGCAGGAACGACTGGCCAAGAGTGGGGACTCAGGAAGCCAGTTATGACCTTTGTCTTTTGGTTGAAGCTGTAATCTGGGAGCACAACTCACTGAGACCCAAGAAGTCCTCTCTAGATGGTGAGCAGGGCTCATTTTCCTGTGGCTGTTCTGTCCAGGTGCTTAGGTGCCTAGGTGCCGAGTACAAGGACTTGGCCATCCCCAGGTTTCGCTGGGTGAACCCAGACAGATGCCCAGCGCCAGTATAGTTCCTCAGTGATTTACTGGTTTTCCGGTCACTCAGACTGTGCCAGCGCCAATCACCACCATCTTGGAATCACTTCTGATATGTAATTGTTAAGAATTAAGTGCTGTATATTTTATTTAGTGTGCTGCAGATCAACTAGTCCAGAACCGACAGAGAAAACTCCCTATTCAGTCAATAGGAACTATACTCATTTTCAAGTTTGAAAACTGCTTTCCGTTGTGCATGTGGGAGGTGGTTTGTAAATGTAATGCTTGTACTTCTTTAGAGTCTCCTGTCTTCTCGCTAACTTACTGAACTCTCAACATAATGAAATTTCTTGCTTCATAGTTATAATACCAGAACATCCGGACCAAAGATGTAATTGAAACAGTAATTTCTTTGGTTCCTATCCACACTTTCTATGGAAGCTTCAGGGAGAAGGGTGGCTTTGGTGTGACCCGCAGAGTTGTCTCTGAATAAAACGAAAGGAAACTCACTGGTCTTTCCAGAATTTCAGCACCTCTTCCATACACAATACTACTATGAACATCTGTTATTCATCCAACCAACTCACTGCCTGATAACTTGAAAACAAAGATAAATGAATGCCACTGTGGTAGCTGGAATGAGAAATGTCCCCCATGGGCACCCGTATTTGAACACTTGTTCCCCTTATGGTAGAGCTATTTGAGGATGAATCTTTAGGAGGCAGGGACTTAATGGAGGAAATATGTCACTGGGGCTGATAGTGAGGATATGTAGACTCAGCCCACTTCCTGTTACCTCTCTTTCTTCCTATATGTAAATGAAAGTGTGATCATCCAGCTTCCTGCTCCTGTAGCCATGCCGTACCTTCAATACCTTGATCTATTCTTTCCCTCTGTAAAAATAAACTGTTTCTCCCTTAAGTTGCTATTGGTCATAGAATTTTATTACAGCAACAGACAAGAAATCAATACAATAACCAGTGATTGTTACCTAGAGATTTTGCATCAGGAAAACTCTGAACGTAGAATGGAAACTTAGGACATTTTACCCTCCACCATTTCAAGGAAACAGAACCTAACAAAACTAAAATTGTCTCATTAGATTATCTGTAAGTGCATAAACTAGAAAATAAAGGCATTAAAAATGTGAGAGCATAGAGTTAGACTTTACCCTTTTCATTTGTCTTAATGTGATTCTAGTGTCTTTATGCATGGCATTTTTGTTTTACCAATAATTTATTATAATAACATTTAATATGTAAACAACTTAGCTCATTGCTCTAAGCGATAAGTGCTCTAATTATTCTATACTGTGGAATTTAATACAAGGCAGACTCATCTTACCCAAGGACAGTTATCACTGGAGATAAAGCAAAGCTAATTAAATCACTAACAATTCAACAAAGTTGCTTGTATTTGTCTGTGATGTGGACTAGATGTAGTGAATAGCAATTGCCTGGTTTGTGTTCTTGCACCCCACTGCTTCTGTGATATAGTAGCCAAGACCAGAATGGTCAAGATCTGCATTAGAGTCTGCTGTTTCAACCTTAAAACATCCAAAAAAGCTTTTCCCATAGTTCCTTGCCATGCTCTATTATCTGACCTCTGCATTATTCTCAACACTATTAAAATGTAAGAGATCACAGTAAAATTTTTTCACTCTTATTTAGTATGCCTCATTCATATTTGCCTGGGCAAGCAGACATTATAATGATATACATTCCAAAGAAGGGATAATAGGAGACATTTGTATCAATGTCCAATAACCCAATGCTGTTAACACTTAGAATGCAAAAGGTAAGTTATGGTTTTGAACACTTGTGTTTGTATTTTAAAAAGGGAAGAAAGGGGACTGGAGAGATAGCTCAGTGGTAAAGTGCTTGCCACACAAGCCTGAGGACCTGAGTTCAAATCTTCAGAACTATGCCACAGTTGGAGGCAGAGACAGGAGAATACATTGAAACTTGTGGACCAGATAATCTGATGTCCACTGGTGTGAACAACAAAGATGAAGCAACCTATCTCAAACAAGGTGGAAGACCAATGCCTGAGTTTGTTCTCTGACCTCTAGAGGCACATGCAGCCTGGCACATGTGCACACACACACACACACACACACACACACACACACACACACTTATTTAAGAAAATAACAGTCTGCAGTAAATCTTGTTGAGAAGTCTGTATGTGACAGCATTGAGCTTATAACAGGACCTTGAAAAAGACCACACTGGGTTCAGATCCTTACTCTGGTCACCTCTTTCTTTTATGTGTGTGTCACCCTGTGGGAGCTGCTCACTCTGTGTGTCTCAGTTTTCTCATGTATAAGATGGGGATGACAGTTGGCATTTTTCGGACATATTGGAGTTGAAACAAATAAAATTTCTTATTAAATATTCAACACTATTTATTAATACACGTATGCCATGTTGATAATTCTTCTCAGATAGTTGTACAGAGTAAAATGACATGAGTTCATAATAGACCATCATGAGCAGATAGTTGATAATGTGATGACATAATTATCCACCTAAACAATTGTGACATTTCATGGCTGTGACTGATCCTGCCTGAGGCTCATCAGGTGTTACATAGAATGTAGTGGTAGACACGTGTGAAGTTTCAGACTTTTGTAATTTTTATTTGTAACAGGTCTCTGACACATGTACCAACATATCACATGTTAATGTTCTGTGTAAAAATGCACAAGGCCGCATATTGGCATGTGTAAAATAGATTTTCCTCCTGAAAAAAAGAAACTTACATGGAGTGATCTTACTTAGAACAATTTTTAGTGTAAATTGTCTTTTTTCTTCTCTATTGGCCTAAAATCTAAGGGTTCTGTTTCAATTCCAACAAAACAAAAAGCCACTTCTTAAAACTAACTGTTCAGCAAGATAGTGGTAATATTTTGTTTTCTAATATTGAAATATTAGAAACTTAGCTCTGAAATATTTAAAACTTAGCTCTGAAGTAACATTTCACATTTTCTAGCAAACTAAGTATTTGATATATTTTATTATGCTTCCTTATCTATTTGTATGTATGTGGTGTTGGGGGGGGTCATACATATGACTTGGCACACTAATGGAGGTCATAGAACAGAGGACTTTTGGGAGTCAGTTCTTTCTTTCCACTCTGTGTGTCCCAGGGATTGAGCACAGGCCATCATCCTTGGAGCCAAGCACTTTTGCCTGCTGAACCACCATGCCAGCCTGGGATTTGATACAATTTTTAATAGATAAATGAAAATATATACAAAAGAATTAGTTTTAGTTAGTCCTGATTATAGAATTTAACTTACATGGTACAGAAATTTGAACTTTAAAATAACAGTTTTAATTTAATATGCAATGTTAATTATGAATGTAGATAATTCCAATAACATAAAATAGCATTAGATCCCTCTTTTTTAAAAAGCAGTAAATTTAAACTCCTCCTTGTGTCTTTTATTTTCTCTATATAGTCTATCACAGAGCTACACCTCCACCCTTCCCTGTATCTTAAACTTTGCAGAGTCTGTGAAATAGAGCCTTTAAACCTATAATAAATGTAAAAAAAAAATGCAATAGGACGCTAGTCCTTGAGAGCACAGGCTGTCTTGCTCACACTGCTCCATAAGTCTGCAGCCAATGTCTCTCTTTTACCTAATACCAGAAAAACCACTGACCTTTTTACTAAGACTATCTCACCTCAGACTTAAGATGATTCATTCATAGTTCAGATTGCTCCTTGACTTTGGCTTCTGTTAACTTTAGGAAAGAAATCAGCATCATAACAAAGCCAACAATAACTATACACCTGGAGGTGTTTGAGCAATTCCACAAGGGCAGGCTCTGTCCTAGGGATCCCACACACTGACATCCTCCATTATCAGAGAGATCAGAAACCCAAGTGTGAAAACTTTCTGTGTTCTGTAGATGGGCAGAGATGTCTGGCTGAGTTCACACAAGTGCCAGAAGCCACGTCACAAGCTGTCATCAGCTCTTGTCTTCAGCCTTTAAACTTGATTTATATCGTGAATTATGTATGTGTTATATACATGGTAGAGGATTATCACTTTAATTAATGATTATTCAAAGAGGACTCAAAAAGTTCTCCCTCGAGGAAGTTTAACCATGCATGATGGTGCCAAGAATTCATTACAGAATTTTAAATACTTCAGTTCTTGTGTCAGTCATGAAAACAGTAAACTCAGACATCTTAAACAGAGAAGACATGATATGGGGAATAGAAGAAAAAAATCTGGAACTGCTAGAGAAAAATGGTGGTGAAGTCACTGACTTATGAGCTAGGGAGTTGTGGGGGAAGATGCTGTTCAACCTAGAGGCCACGCTCACTGTAAGAAGGGAACAGCCACTGCCGTGAGGTCATAAAGACCACATCAGCCTTCTTGAAGGAAGCCAGAAGCCAAATGGCTTCCTGCAGAGCTAGCTCCAAGGGAGTCAGAAGCAGTACTGTTCCTACTACCTCCTACTACCTCTGAAGCTGGCTCACATGTATCTGTTGCTGTTGCTATTGCCTAGAATACTGTAGAAAAAAAATGACAAAGTGGCATATCCCTTCACACTACCAATGTCTTCCTGGCTAGCCTAACATGGTGCCAATGCTCTGCCATTGCTCTCTGTAGGCCTTACTTGATCACATGCCTATCTTCAAGAGACATCAGGAAATGCAAGGTTCTGACTCCTCCCATAGAGAAGTGGTTGTCATTGACATCACTCAATTCATCTAGCAATGAAGCATTGCTTGCAAACCATCTAATAATTATTATGTAGTTATTAACATTTATTAAACACTACAACAAGTCTATAATCTCATCAATTTGCAGATATATATCTTACTCTATGAGGTGAATGCTGTTGTCATTTCTACTTTATAAATGAGGAAGTAGAGTACAAAGGCATCCTTCTAAACAACTCATGGTCTTGTAGCTATTCAGAGCCTGGACCAGGATTCTGACTTGAGCTTCTTGGCTTCTAAGTCAGGTCTTGACCCTTCCCAATATTGAACATAGTAAATGGCAAGATACTACTCATCCATTTTTAAAATTCTTTATTTTTATTTTATTTTATATTTATATTCTTTACATATGTGTATGTGTGTATTTATGTGAGTATATGCCATGTGTGTGAGGATTCCTGTGGAAGACAGAAGAGGGTGTCAGATCCTTTGAAGACAGAGTTATGGGCAATTGTGAACCCCTGCTATGGGTGATGGCTACAGGAAAATGTACCATGGAAGAGCAGTACTCTTAACCACTGGGCAATCTTTCCAGCTCCTCTTTTTTTCTTTTCCTGTATCTTAAAAAATAAGGAAGGGGGAGTCAGAGGATACTGAGCACCCTCAGAGGCTTAGCTGTAAAGGAGTCAAGTTAATGATCTTTGAACCTACCATCATATCGGGGTTTTGTGGGAGCACTGACCAGGGAAATCAGATCTGTGTCTGGGTAACACAGTGTATGAAAAGGGAGAAGAGTCCTCTCCATTGTCTAGTTATTTTCTCATTATCTTTTGTTTTTAGTTGACTTTTAATAACAGTGCACCTTGGTGGCTAAGTTGTTTAGTATACCACTTACTTAAGATTTCTTTCTGTCAAGAATATCACCCCAAACCTCTTCCTTTGTTTTGAAATATTAATATAACTGTGCTGATCATATCACCCTGTGAGAATATCAAAACTCACACCTCCTATCTGTGACATTGCACTCAATGGCTTACCCTCTCCCCTTTACCTCCATAGAGTCTGGTAACTACGCTTCCACTTTCTATTTCTATGCCATCAGCTTCTTTAGATTCCATAAGAGAATGACATCATGTGTTGTCTATCATTTTTGTGCCTGGTTCATCTCATACCATTTAAAAGCATCTTTTGGCATGGAGAAGAAGACTCCAGCAGTCAGCCTGAGAAAGACTTATCAAAGAAGTAAGAGTACAAACAGGCAGGATGCATTCTAGAACCCAGGGCAAGGCACGTGAAGTGGGTAGTAGTAACTAAGAGTACTGAGTATCTCAGGAAGATCAAACTGGAGATTGCAAAACCTGACTCCACACATAGAAGCCTGGAGATCACTGAAATTATGTTAACATTTTAGTACTATCATTGATGTTGACATAAAGAGCAAAACCTTAAGGAATAAATAGGAGGGTATAAGGATAGGAAGCATACACAACTTTGCAGAATTTGTGACTGAGTAGCAAAAGTCTAAAGAGAGGACAAGGGTAGTTTTGCTAAAAATGAAAGAAGATTGAAAGTGTGATTGGAACAGAAGGATGTACTTGAGAGGAAGCTGAAGGCTGCAGGAAAAAGAGAAGAGATCATTGATAAGGTAAAGGCCTTGAGTAATAGAAAGCAGATAGGATCTACAGAACTGGAGAGACCAGTCTTGAGTAGATGTTTCTTCCTGATAGATGGATGGCACAGTTATAGATAAGTCTGTCTCTATGGGGAATGGAATGTGAGAAAAATCTTCCCCCAAAGGCAGTTTCTAACCTTTCCATGAAGTAGGAGGAAGTGTAGTCCTGAGAAAGAAGAGGTGACTCAGGTTAGGCTCAGCCCTTGAAGGAAGATAGCTGCTAATGGCTCCTTGGTGCCTGGCGGGCTCAGCTGATGTTACAGGCAGTGAATATGCCATGCAGTTTTCTACACAAGTCTTCAGAAGTCAACATAGGAACATACAGTCTTACATAAGTAAAGGAAAGATCTCTGTCTTAGTTAGGGTTTCTATTGCTGCTACAAAACACTGTGATCAAAAAGCAAGTAGGGAAGGAAAGGGTTTGTTTGGCGTATACTTTTCAGATCATAGTCCATCATTGGAGGAAGGCAGGGCAGAAACTAAAGCAGGGCAGGAACCTGGAAGCAGAAGGGGATGCAGAGGCTGTGGAGGAGTGCTGCTTACTGGCTTGCTTCCTATAGCTTATTCAACCTATTTCTTTCTTTTTTTTATGTTTGTTTATTACTTCAGGTTACATCTCCATCACAGTACCCTCTTTCAACCCTTCCCAGTCCCTCCCACCTTCTACCTCCATCCCTTCCATCCCACTCCTTCAGAGTGGAGTGTCCCTACATATCAGTCCCCCACCCCAGTTTTGCAATCAAATGAAGGCCAAGAGCCTCCTCATACACTGGGGGCTTATAAGGCAGCCCCATTAGGGCAAAGTGTCTCATACAGGTAACAAAGTCTATGTTCCTGTTCCCTTTGGTGCATTGGCTGTATGTAGTATAGTTATCCTGTACTATATGGCTAAAATCTGATTATAAGTGAATAGATGCCATGGGCAACCTTCTGAGTCTGTGTTAGCTCACTCAGGATGAGTTTCCCTAGTTCCGTCCATTTGGCTCCAAATTGCATGATTTTGTTGTTTCTGATGGCTGAATAGTATTCCATTGTGTAGATGTACCACAGTTCTTTTTATCCATTCCTCAGTTGAGGGACATCTGGGTTGTTTCCAGTTTCTAGCTCTTACAAATAGGGCTGTTATGAAAATAGATGAGGAAACGTTCTTGTGGTTTGGTGAGGAGTCATTTGGATGTATATCCAGAAGTGGTATGGCTGGGTCCCGAAGCAAAGCTATTCCAAGTTTTCTAAGATATCTCCAGACTGATTTCCATAGTGGTCGTACAAGTTTGCACTCCCACCAGCAATAGAGGAGTGTTCCCCTTTCTCCATAATCTCGTCAATATATGCTGTCATTTGAGTTTTTGATCTTAGCCATTCTGACAGGTGTGAGATGGAATCTTAGAGTCCTCTTGAATTGCATTTCTCTGATGATTAAAGATGCTGAGCACTTCTTCAAGTGTCTCTCAGCCATTAGGGATTCCTCCTTTGTGAATTCTCTGTTTAGCTCGGTTCCCCATTTTTTGACTGGATTATTTGGTTTCTTGGCATTTAATTTCTTGAGTTCTTTGTAAATTTTGGATATGAGCCCTCTGTCAGATATGGCGTTGGTGAAGATTTTTTTTTCCCCAATCTGTAGGCTGCCATTTTGTTCGAATGACAGTGTCTTTTGCCTTACAGAAGCTTTTCAGTTTCATGAGGTCCCATTTATTGATTGTTGGCCTCAGGTCCTGAGCTGTTGGTGTTCTGTTCAGGAAGTTGTCACCTGTGCCGATGAGTTCGAGGGTTTTCCCCACTTTCTCTTCTAGTAGATTTAGTGTGTCAGGCCTTATGTTAAGGTCTTTGATCCACTTGGACTTGAGTTTTGTGTTAAGTGATAAGTATGGGTCTAATTTCATTCTTTTACATGTCTGCATCCAGTTAGACCAGCACCATTTGTTGAAGATGCTGTCCTTCTTCCATTGTATGGTTTTGGCTTCTTTGTCAAAATTTAAGTGACCATAGGTGTGTGGATTAATTTCTGGGTCTTCAATTTGATTTCATTGACCACTGGTATGTTTCTATACCAGTACCATGCTGTTTTTATTACTATTGCTCTATAGTACAGCTTGAAATCTGGGATGCCTCCAGATGTTTTTTTTTATTGTCTGTTTGTTTTTTTATTGTACAGGATAGATTTAGCTATTCTGGGTTTTTTTTTTTTTTGTTATTCCCTATGAAGTTGAGAATTGTTTTTTTCCAGGTTTATAAAGAATGTGTTGGTATTTTGATAGGAATTGCATTGAATCTGCTTTTGGAAGGATGGTCATTTTTATTATGTTGATCCTACCTATCCATGAGCATGGGAGATCTTTCCATCTTCTGAGGTCCTCTTCAATTTCTTTCTTCAAGGACTTGAAGTTCTTGTCATACAGGTCCTTTACTTGCTTGGTTAGAGTTACCCCCAGGTATTTTATATTGTTTGTGGCTATTGTGAAAGGTGTTGTTTCCCTAATTTCTTTCTCAGGCCATTTATTTTTTGTGTAAAGAAGGGCTTCTGATTTTTTTAATTGATTTTGCATCCAGCCACCTTGATGAAGGTGTTTATCAGCTGTAAGAGTTCTCTGGTGGAATTTTTGGGGTCACTTCTGTATACTGTCATATCATCTGCCAATAGGGATAATTTGACTTCTTTGTTTCCAATTTGTATCCCCTTGATCTCCTTTAGTTGTCTTATTGCTCTAGCAAGAACTTCAAGTACTATGTTGAAGAGATATGGTGAAAGTGGGCATCCTTGCCTTGTTCCTAAGTTTAGAGGAAATGCTTTAAGTTTCCCTCCATTTAATTTGATGCTGGTTACTGGCTTGCTGTATAACACCTTTATTATTTCTAGGTCTGGTCTTTGTATGCCTGTTCTCTCCAGAACTTTTAGCATGAAGGGGTGTGTTCAGCTTATTTCTTATAGTACACAGGACCACAAACTCAGGGATGGAGCCACTCACAATAGCCTGGGCCCTCCCCTGTTGATCACTAATTGAGAAAATGCCTCTCAGCTGGAACTCATGGAGGCCATTTTCTCAATTGAGGCTCCTTCCTCTCTGATGACTCTAGTTTGTGTCAAGTTGACATAAAACCAGCCAGTCCAGTCTCCAATCAGCAGAGCTGGAGTAGAGGCAAGGGAATTGGTTTTTAATAGGAAATATTTAAATAGTTTTATGCTTCATTATAAAGTTCTTGACCAAAGAGACACCCAAGGCCTAGGTGGGAACTGGGGGTAGATGGTGGCTTGGAGACAGATGTGACAGATGTGGCTACATTGTGGGAACCTTGAGTGAGTTCAAAGCAAAGTTCAAGTGACTCAGGGACAATGGAGTGGGTATTTTTTTTTTCTTCAGAAGAATAAGGCTGTAGTTGGAGTAGGATAATAAAAGTGAAGCCACACTGGGATACTAAAGGTGACAGTGGTTCAGGGTGACTCTGGGGATGGAGTGTCTGAAGAGAATGTCAGGTAAGGGTGCTGGAGAGAAGCTTCTCAGAGTAAGGATGTCTATGGAATATTTAGATCTGTAATCATATAAACCCAAACTACTTTCAAAGTGGATTTTTATTTATCCAGAGTATTGACGGTATATTTTCCTACACACAGATGTGGAACCTCTTGGGTCACAGTGTTTCTTGGTAGTTTGCCCTGTTAGGTATCCTTTAATCAGTAACCTTGCCACGTGGTAATGTTCATGTTGCTCTGAGTTTGGCAGTCCAACTGTCAAAACACACAAACCTAAGGATGCATCCTAGTTCAAACATGATAAATAAATGGTGTCAATTTATTTGACACCATCCTCAAGACCAGACAGGCATTTGATTAGAACTTTATAATATAGAAGAGTAAAATAAAATTCCATAAAAGTGAGTAAATTATATTTGTCTGCTTCTCCCTCCCTTTAAAACAATTCTAGTTTCTGCCAAGGCATCTCCAAAAGATGTTTATACTTAGAAACTTATTCAGGATCCCAGTGATGTGCTAAACACATGTCAAAAGCAGAGATGAGGGGATTTTGGCTAAGAATAGATAACAACAGATGGACGAGCCTAATGAGAGGAGAGAAGGGGACACTTACTGGATGAGACAGGTTGTTGGTCACAGAGTCAGTAATACCAAAATGGGGTATATTGTCTTGCTCAGGACAAAACATTTCTCCTGACTTTCCTGTAACTGCTGATGGAGACTTGGCCCTTTTGTCCACTGGATTTAGACACAGGAAGTGATTTCCTTATATGTTGGTAACATGCTCATAGGTACACATCTCAAAAGTCACCAAGACCTATTAATAAATCTTTATGCTCAGCTTATCTTCAACATCCCAAAGAATGATTTGTTAGGCTCATGGCCCCCTGCTGCTGACAGTTACAAAGGAAAGGGGTTACAGAGCCATTCCACCTTAGATGCCTTGCTTGATTAGTGGAGGGGTTTCCTTGGGAATTATGGTGGCTCTGGGAGTGTCTTTACAAATTAGATTAGGAGCCTCTGCTCATTAGATTCTGCTCCCTGCCAACCCTAGAAAAAATTATGTGAAATGGAGTAGATATGTTTGTCAGTCTAAACAGCAGATGTGAAGTGCACTGGTTCATTTTATAGATTAAAAGCAGGAACTATAATGATTCTGAGGTCCCTAAAATATCACACACACACACACACACACACACACACACACACACACACACACTCACACCTATTTAAAACATGCCAGTGTTTTAGCTGCGTGCAGCCATACACTTCTGTAGTCCCAGATCTTGGAGGTCAGAGGCAGAAGGATCATTAAGTATGTATGAGACCAACAGGAGCTAGTTAGTTAAAGGTGAACCTGTGCTTCATAGCGAGACATTGCCTCAAAAAAAAAAAAATTAAGGGTTAGGTGCTGCTCTGTGGTAGGGCATTTGCATAGCTACATGCAAACTTTTTTTTTTCAAGACAAGGTTTCTCTGTGTAGTCCTGGATGCCCTGGCCTCACTTTATAGATCAGGCTGGCCTTGAACTCACAGAAATCCACCTGCCTCTGCCTCCTGAGTGCTAGGATTAAAGGCGTGAGCCACCATGCCTGGCGCAAACTTTTTTTGTATGTTTATATACCATGGTATATAAATGGTCTTGGGTAGGGAGTATAATGGCAAATCATGATTAAGAGTATTGGCTGCTCTTCCAGAGGACCTGGGCTCAAAAGGTAGCATCCACATGGTGCCAGAGGGCTCACAACCATCAGTAACACCAGTCCCAGAAGATATGAGAATCTCTTCTGTCCTCTGAGGGCAGCACGTGCATGTAGTGATGCACTTATGTATATGCAGGAAAATCTCAGACACACACACACACACACACACACACACACACACACACACACACACA
>CAJQZJ010033222.1:4722614-4735119 GCA_907164525.1 Lophiomys imhausi | reverse complement strand
TGTGTGTGTGTGTGTGTGTGTGTGTGTGTGTGAGAGAGAGAGAGAGAGAGCTTAAAACAGTAGCCACAGCTAAGTCACACCCAAGATACTGAGGACACCATAGTTACCTGGTCCTTCAGGGGATACCTGAACAATAGAGTAGTCTCACAACAGCTGTCTTTCATTGGGGCTGGACAATCTGTAGTTACTCATTCCCCAAGGTAGGGTGCCTCCTTGGTTCCAGATGCAGGAGGCCCAGACAGTTCCTGGGAGCCTCTGGTCTCCAGTCTACAGTGCAAGCTTGGAAACTCAGGTTCTGCTATCAGCAAAGAAATCATCTGCAAAAGCAACAGGGCAAACCAACTCAGGGGCCAAAAAGAGGCCAACTCAAAAGTGAGATGATCTTCCTTTTGAAACACCCTTTCTTACTTGGGTTGCACCAGAAGGTGCCACCCACATTCCAGTCCCTGAGCCTTCCCATGTCAATCAAGGCAATCCCACAAATCTTCAGGTCCAGTTCTCTATTCAGGTGACTCTAATTTGGCAAGTTGACATTAAAACTAACCATAATAAATGGATAAAGAACATCAGATTTTAATATTTGAAGCCTTATTTGGAATCATTAAAAAGTGAACCTCCAGGGGCTGGAGAGATGGCTCAGTGGTTAAGAGTACTCACTGCTCTTCCAGAGGTCCTGAGTTCAATTCCCAGCAACCACATGGTGGCTCACAACCATCCACAACGTGATCTGATGCCCTCTTCTGGTTGCAGATGTTCATTCAGATAAAGCACCCATACATAAAATAAATAAATAAAGCTTAAAAAAAAAGAAAGAAAGAACCTGTAGACAAAGGGTTTTAAAAAAAAAAAAAGTGAACCTCCAATAGAGCATAAACATGCATTCAGTTTTGAAATAGTACAGTGAACCATAGAGTTTACTCATGAGGGTAAATATGAGAGATTTTAAGTTTGTAAGGAAAATATATACCACAGCTGACAGGAAAAAAAATGACTTGAGTGTGATTTTTTTTGTCCATGCAAATGAAGGTACCCCGTGGTCCAAGAGCATTGCAGTCTGTTTATAACTGGGATTCCTAAGAGCCTCACTTCAGCTGAGCTCTCTGACATTTGCCAACCAGACTTGTTTTGACACAAAACTGTATTTCATTTTTTTGCAGAGGCTTCATGATGAACTTGGAAACACTGATTTGTGATCATCATGTTGTAGATGAATATATACATATGTACATTCATACAGGCATTTTATGTGTTTATTTAAAGGGCCTGAATCAAAGGTTTCATTTTGCCTTCTCTTCAGAACTTTCTGATTAGTATTTCTCCAACTTAAATGTACATAAGAATCCTGCATGTGTGTGTGTGTTTAAATTCAAATTTAAGAATAAACAAAGCTAAGTACTCTTTCATGGAGGTATTAGAACAATGCCCCTTTCTTTTAGGGCTGGTGATGAGGAACAGCATCAGGTAACTCACTAGACTATGTCAAATGTCATTCATCTAAAAAATATGCTGCAAGCTACATTTTGGTGTTGTGTTTCTTACTAAACAGCTGTTATCCCACACCTGTAATTTTTAACAAAAATTAGAATGTCGACTTGGGGGCTATACTTGCTATAAACAAAAAACAAATAACTAACTAAATAAATGCCACCTTAAAGACTGTCCCCAATGCCATAAGGTTGAGGCTTGTTGGATGGAAAGACCTTGTCTCAAATATTAGGCATGAGGAAAGAAACAACAAACATATTCTGCCCTTGCTCCTTACGAAGCCCACAGCTGTTTTTCAGGGAGCATGAGTTCCAGGGGTGCCCGTTTCCTCTTCTAGGGATCCAAGCTAGTGAACCCTCAATATTTTGTCTTTGCCATGATGGAGGCGATTGATAATCTCAGAACTGCATAATTACTGTGCCGGGGAGCTGGCCCTTCAGGCTTAGCTTTCTTCTTACCCCTTCTAAAAGCCTGCTGTGAAAGGACCTACTCACATCTCCAGTCTGACCAGAAGAATCAGACTGAGCTTTAGCAGAATGAAAGCATTTTCACACCAACTGATACTTCGCTTAATCCCCTCATGTGGTTCCTGGAACTCTCTTGGTAGGCTCAGTTACTTCAGGATTTGATCTTTTAAAGGCATGAGCTTATGTTCAACCCCAGAGGATGTGGCGTGGGTAATTTTTGCTGGCAGCATTCCCCTCAAGCCCATTGTGAATCTTATTAGCCCATCTGCAGCATTTGCTCAGAAGAGGAAAGTCATCAAAGAAATTATTCATGACAAAGGGAAACTTCTCATAAATGAAATGGAAAAATTATCATTCATACCCCTACTGCTTTGAGTTGTACACAGTAGAAACCATGTCAGGGTCAGTTCTAGCTTGATAAGTCCTACTTCTTGACAGACAAGAGACCTCCAGCAATGAGCAGGGAAGGTAAGGAGAAAAGGTGACCCTGGACTCATTAAAAAAAGATTTCCTGTAATTATGAAGTTTTTACCTTCAGATGTTAAAAACCGTTGCTAATTTCTTCTGGTCTCTAACGTAGTTTGGCTCGAAATCCTACAACAAAAATAGGAGATGCAATTTGAGGTTTTATGGCTGCAGATAAAAATCCCTCTGTACACAATGAGCACACACTATTTTTGAGCGAACTACAACCAGGCTACAGATGCCTGAGAAATAGCCCGGTTGAACTGAGTCATGGGGAAAAGTAATCGGTTTTCAGTTGTGCAGCCAAGCCCACATTTGCCTGGTTGTTTGCTTGCTCCCTGCCAACACAGAAACATCAAAGAAACAACAAGATACCACAGGCCAGCTCTGCCTTAAAAGCAGGCACTGTCTTTGATTTCTTCATTTATTCAACAAATATTTATGGGATGCCTACCATATGTCAGACAGTGTTCTAAGCACAGAGGGTACGAGCCAGCCAGAAAACAAAAGCTAAAAAGGCAATCGCTCTCATCCTGTGTGAAATGCTTCATGATTCATAGTATGAAATTAATAGCAGAATTAATAGAAGAATGAACGTAATCTGAATAATACCGTCTTCAAATTCTAACAGAGATTTCATCTTCCAAACTCTATGTCAAATGAAAGAAACCTTAAGTATATCACACTGTTATTTTTACTCAATTTTGTTTTGGGTTAAAATGTACTTAATACAATATTTGCCACCTTGCCCATGTTTGAGTTCACTTCAGAGGTATTAAACATAACCCTTTTTAAGTCCGCTATATCACTCTTCATCTTGGGACGTCAACACTCTTCTTATGAAACAGCAATTCTTTGTTTGCCCCCTCTCCATGCTGCCTGGCACTATGATTCTAGCATTCATCTATATGATTTCGACAAGTTTATTATCATATAGGCAGAATTTATGTTGTCTTTGTGTGGCTGGTTTATCTCAACCAACATAATGTCCCTCAAGGTTCACCCAAATGCGGTGTATGTTAGTGAGTACTAGTGTATCATATGCATACACTGCAGTTTGCTTCTCTGCCTGTGCACACATGGACACCGGGGGATTTCTACATATTAGTTGTTTTGAATAATGCTTTTGTGAATACATGTGCACAAATATGTATTTGAAACTTGATTTTCAGTTCTTTTTGTAAATACCCAAAATTGACAATCCTGGATCATATATGGTGATAATGTTTTTTTTTTTTTTAAAGACCCAGCTCACTTTTTCACAATGGCTATACCATGTCAATCATCAGTGCATGAACATTCCAGTTTCTCCACATGCTTACCATCATTTGTTATTTATTTATTTAGTTACTTATTTAGTGATTGATTGATTTAGAGAGTAGTCATCTTAATGAGTGTACAGTGGTATCTTGCTGCAATGTGAACTGAGATACTCCTACCAAGTTACAAGCATATCCATGAGCCTGTAGCCTTGACCTTTGATATTGGAGTCTTGTGATTGTAGAGAGATGAAATGTTGCAGCTCATGGAATCAAAATTACCTCAAGTGAGTTACCTTTGGTCTCTTTTCATAATCATGTACTATCAACCTCTGTATCTGGTTGTACTAACACTTTTTCTTTTGTGACTATTGGCTAAAACTTTGAAATGCATATATAGCTTTGACAGACCTGTGGCCTCTGCCATTCCTAAACCTAAGACTGGTTTAGCATCTAAATTCGAGAAAGATTTCACCTTGTAAATGACAACTAAACCATATGTTAGAAATTTCCCTACTGCTTTCAAGTTCATCTGCTGCTTGGTGGCTCACCTCTTCTCTTGTGTGACTATGTTAACATCGTGTGATCTCTTTCAAGAGAAACCGTGATGTTCTGGATAACATGGATTTGTGTTCCTGGGTCATGGTCATTCCTATTTGTTATAGAATAAAGTACTTAATTCAGAGCTGTTATTTTAAACACAGTGGTCAAAGTGTTTTTTATTATTGTTATAGGTATTATACAGAGAAGAAAAACAGAAATGACTTCTAAAGGTATGATAATACATGAGCATGGGTGTGCAGGTAAGGTACCAATAAGTGTCACTGTTATCTAGTGAGCTGTCAAATCTGAGAGAGTGTTTGATGAAGCACTATTTCTCACTAGGTCCCATGCCAACGATAGACAGTATAATTTATTTTACTGACTAGACCATAATATTCTCAATATGTAGGTTTAACATGAAAGTGAACAACAGAAAAGCACGTACAGACCTGGAATTCCAGCTCCAACTAGTTGTATCATTGCTTAGCCCCAGGATTTGAGTGGATGTTGGTATCACTACCCTTAATCTCCCAAAGTCTACAATAAATCAAAACTTTTGCAAGAAAATTAAATCTTACCTCATGTAGAGAGCTGCGAAGTGCCGCGCCTTAAAGATGGCGCTGGTCTCCGCCTTCCACCAGCCCGACGGTGAGCGCTCTCGGTGGTAAACAAGTCCATATTTGGCAAAGACCGCTGATCTGGCTTGCTTCCGCGTACGTGGGCCTCTAAGATTGCACTACGTGGCTTTACTTGATTGGCTGTTCATTTAGTATTTAGCCTGTGGGTTGGGTCTGCCCGGCCCTTTTCGGAAGACTGTTTTCAAGGGACCTGAATAAACTGCAGGAGAAGAGCTTTTGTGAGTTGCGTCATTCCTTGCTGGACAAGGGGGGACGCGACAAAGTGGTGGCCCGTACGGGGAACCAGAAAAGACTCAGAACTCTTGCAGTCAGGGGCAGTGCACTGGTAAGTTCCTGGGATAAATCAGGACAATAAAGTTTCACGGTAGCGAACACAAGGTAAAGTTTCGCGGATAATAGCGAACGTACGGTGAAGTTTCGCGGAGATAGTGAACGTACGGTAAGGTTTCGCAGAGATAGCGAACAAAAGATACAGTTTCGTGGGGAAGCTGCAAACTGAAAGTAAATTTTTAAACATGGGGTTGTCTGAGTCACACCCAATTTTTCTGGCTCTTCAGGAGCTACTTTTAGCTAGGAAATTAAAGATTAAGAAGTCTACCCTAGAAAGATTTTTGAATGAGTGTGATTCCGTGGCTCCGTGGTTTGCGGTGTCTGGGAATCTTACGGTATCCTGCTGGGACAGATTGGGCAGGGACTTGGATTTTGCTTGGGAGCAGGGGACTCTGAAGCATGGAGTAAGACCGATTTGGAAAATGGTGAGGAGTTGTTTAGAAGACCAGAGGTGTTGTAATGCAATCAAAGAGGGAGAGTCAGCCTTGGAACTGCTGCAAGGGGAAAGATCTGAGCAAGTAGACAGTGACAAAGGCGAAAGATTTGAGCAGGCAGACAGTGAAAAGGGAGGCAAAAGGAAAGTTCCTCTCTATCCCGATCTCACAGATTTTAGAGATTTTAGAGATTTTGAGGACTCAGAGAGCACAGATTCTGAAGGAGAGCTACACGCTCTACTAGAACAGTTGGAGAGGACTGTTATAAGAAAAAAGGAAAAGAAAAAAGTAAAAGAGAAGGACACGCAGGCGGCAGTCAGTGTGGGAGGAGCTGCTGCTGCAGTCGGTATGGGTGGAGCTGTTGCCATGGTGCCTGACACGTCAGCGGCAGTCGGAGTGGGTGGAGTCATTGCTACTGTGCCTTCAGCCACGCTGGCAACAGCTGATGTAAACAAAGCCGTTGCCATGACGCCTTCAACTCCTCCCCCATATCCAGAAGCCGCTCAGATAGAGCAGCCAGTTCAGTCCCTGAAAGTAGGGAGATCTTTCTGCCCGGGGATGTGGACACAAGTAAGAACAGAATAGAACATTATCCCACTGCACTTGCTGCTTTAGCCTTGAATGGTATCCAACAATGCTTGCAGTCTTTTGGAGTTGCTCCTGCCAGTATAATAGTGCCTTATTCCAGTTATCAAATTAAGATTTTGTGTGGCACTGTAGATGACTGGGCAACATTGAAATGTCAGCTTGAAGGGTAGTTTGTGCTTTTTAATGAGCTTCAATAGGTCAGATGATACAAAATGCATTAAATTGTCTCAGCAGTCAGCAGATTTTTTACCACAACTGAGGTTTGGGGGTAGGAGTGGTGGTTTGTTTTCAGGCAATGGTTTTCATCTTGAAGGATGGTGGCCCACACGAGTCTCTGACCAGAACCCCCCCAAACAGCCACGCTGGGCACCTTTTTGTAAAGGATCCACAGGAGTGGAAGGATATTTTGACAGGCTCTTGGCGGGGGCCTGACCCCGTGCTAACATGGGTGAGAGGGTCTGTTTGTGTTTTTCCTCAGAATCAACAAGATTCAGTGTGGGTGCCTGAACGCCTTGTGAGGAAGATTCGTCATGAAGACCTTCCTAAGGATCCTGGTGTTAGTAGCAGTGAGGATGTCAGGAGCGCAGAGCAGTTTGGGTTCAACAAGATTATTTTTCCTTTAGCCCCATGATTAGTAATGTAGTGAATAAGTCTTGTACAGGAATGCTTGATATATCTACTAGGGATCCTCAGCAGACTGCCACCAATCCTTTTGATTTGTGGCTTTTGTGTGGAGTAAATGGAAGTTGCATGGACTTGGGACCTGTCATTATGCTTGGAGGAGGAATTTATCAAAGAGGTAATTTTTCTCTAGGGTCTGCTACCAAATTGGATTTCTCTAGCGGTAGTGGCTCTGGTACTTGGAATTCTTTGTTTCATTCTTATCGCAACAAGAGCTTTTCAGCTTCGCCAGTATGTCTCTGGCCTCCTTTTCTGTGGATTGTAAGTAATGGGAGTGCATCCTTAGGTGAAGAAAAGTTAGTATGCACTCCAAGTACATGTTTTTATGCCCTATGCTGGAATGCCACAGCCTTTCCTGTGGCTGTGGTGACTAGAATGCCTCGATATGTACCAGTTCCTGTAGAGGCTCCTAATACCATGATGCTATTCAGATTTAAAAGAGATTTTGGTATCACTGCAGCTATTGTTACTGCTATCATTGTTGCTGCTGTGGGAGCTACTGCCTCAGCTATCGCCTTGTCTAGTTCTATACAGACTGCCAATGCCCTGAATAACATCTCAGCCAATGTGGCACAGGCATTGGATACTCAGGCCTCTATGAATTCTCATCTCAAAGGAGGTCTTATGATAGTTAATCAACGTATAGATTTAATACAAGAACAGATTGATTCTCTTTGGCAACTAGCACAATTGGGGTGTGAGTGGAAAATGCAAGGTTTGTGTGTTACCTCCGTACAATATCAAAATTATACAAAAGCTGCTAATTTGTCTAGACAATTGTCAAAGTTCCTCTTACAGGATTGGTCGGCTGAATTTGAAAATTTGATGAGAGAGCTGAGAGCGACAATCGTCCACATCAATTCCACTCGGGTGGATCTGAGCCTGGCTACTGGCTTGACTTCCTGGATACAGACGGCTATGGATCATCTTAAGGAGTGGGCGGGTGTAGGCTCTTTGGCGATACTAATGATGTTAGCCTCTCTGGTTTGCCTATGGTGCATCTACAAAATGAGAGCCACACAAAAGCGTAACGCAGCCATGATTATACAAGCCCTTGTTGCCATTGAGGCGGGCCAGTCCCCTCAGGCATGGCTTGCTGCCGTAAAGTAAATCTTCACTAAGCATAGTCCCTGCCCACTGAGGAATTCGTTCCACGGATATTAGGGTCTGGCAAGTCAGTGACGGAGTTGACGGGTAAGTCTCGGCCACCTAAGACAGGGCAGTCCCGAGTGGGGAGGCTGACCCAGAGACGGGTAAGAGTTTGAGCACTGCCCTCCTACAGGCTCAGGCCCACCGTGAGATCCCCAGATAGAGGGATTGCGAAGCCTTTCCAGGGACTTTTACCAACTTTAGAAAAAATAAAAAAGGAGGAACTGTAGAGAGCTGCGAAGTGCCGCGCCTTAAAGATGGCGCTGGTCTCCGCCTTCCACCAGCCCGACGGTGAGCGCTCTCTGTGGTAAACAAGTCCATATTTGGCAAAGACCGCTGATCTGGCTTGCTTCCGCATACGTGGGCCTCTAAGATTGCACTACGTGGCTTTACTTGATTGGCTGTTCATTTAGTATTTAGCCTGTGGGTTGGGTCTGCCCGGCCCTTTTCGGAAGACTGTTTTCAAGGGACCTGAATAAACTGCAGGAGAAGAGCTTTTGTGAGTTGCGTCATTCCTTGCTGGACAAGGGGGGACGCGACAACCTCAAAGTGACCAAAGTAACTATTACCACATTAAATGGAGTTCCATTTTTTGTTTTTTTTATATTGAAAAAAAAATTATTTTGTGAATTTCACATCATGCACCCTGCTTCCTCCCATCTTCTGCCTCTCCCCAGACCAACCCTCCACCCTTCCAATCTGTCCCAGCATAAAAATTAACAGCTCATTGTGGAAGCTGCAGTGTATCTCAGTATGTCTCACAATATTCCCCTTTGTCCACACATTCTGCTTGCAAATGTTCATTATAATGAGAGTTCCATTTTTTAAGATTCTAATATAATTACATAATTTTCTCCTTCTCTTTCCTCTGTTCAAACTCTTCCATGTACCTTACCCATCTTTCTCTTTGTCAAATTCACATCCCCTTTTTCTTTAATTAAGCTATACATATGGACAAATTTTCCCAGAGTTTGTATAATGTTACTTGTATGTTTATGTAAAATGGGCAACAATTTTCTTCTTAATACTATTATTTTTATTTTCCAACAGAAAACGACTCAAGTTTCACATTATGAACTATCTGATGACTGTCATCAATTCTTGTTTATACAACTATAAAGTTATGATAACATCTTAAAATACAGAATATTGATAGTCTACATTTCTTTCCCATAGAATCAAATATCAATTACAATACTATTTATTATATAATTCTGCCCATGTTCAATAAATTTCTGAGGTTTTGAAAATAGTTAAAATGAAATGTAAATTGACTGTCTATGTTACACTATCTATTCTTAAAATGCTTAGTATATAGCTGTGGTTAGTGGTTACTGTAGGTGTAGCATGTGTCTATCATCACAGAAATTTGTAGTTAACAGCAATGCTCTAAGAAGGTATATCTCCAGGTTTTGTTCACTTTGTTGTTGTTATTTAAGACAGTATGTTTTTGTAGCTCTGACTGTCCTGGAGCTCGCTATGAAGACCAGGTGGCTTCAAATCACCGAGAGCGCCTTGCCTCTCCCTCCTCACTGCTGAGATTAAAGGCCAGTGCCACCATGTCCTGCTTTGCTTATTTTTAGAAATAAAGATTGACATTATATTCTTAAATTGTGTATTTAAAGGTCAGTTTGATGGAATCCAACAGGGAAACACAATACTCATGGTACAATATTTGGAGGAATTTGCCATGTGGAAGAAAGAGATTTCCAAAGCTTGTGATATTTAGTTATTTTCTACCCAAGTGTAATAGTTAGTGCTCAGTTGTAAGGACCTTGTAACACTCACTTCATCATGTCTGCTTGGGACTGTTTTTCAGTACTCTAGTAGTTGAGGCCAAGGCAGAACACACATGCATAGGGATTCAGGTGTTGTCATTCACATGGTAAAATACTTCAAAGAACTTAGATGTTAGCATGTTCTCAGCCTTAGGGTAAGAGGTGTAGAGGTACCAGCTAGAGGTCTACCAAGGCTAGTGGATATTTAACAATAATCACAAAGAGAAAAGTTCTAGGTCAGATACAAAGATTGATAGTGCAGGATCATTAAACAAGATAAGCAAAGATATCTTGACTTCACGGTCTAGAATATTCCATATCTTCACACACACACACACACACACACACGCACACGTATATATTTATTATACTCAGAAGGCCAGAGAAGGTAGTTGGTACAAATTCATAGCTTTGCCCAACTGAGAAAAGATGGACCATTACCCAAAACTAGAGTCACACTTTGCCAAAGGAATCTGAGCATCTGCTATGAGATTTATAGAAAAGCTTGGCTCATCTGTTGAGCACTTCTGAATGGAGAGCGAAGCTATTTTAAATGTAATGAGGTTGATGATGGTATTTTAATACTAATAAAGAGCTAATGAAGATTGCCTTCTGTGCCAAACCAAACTACTGCAGAAAATGCCAACCGCAGTCTGCTTACCTTCAAGACCAACAGTTTAACACTGATGCCTTATGCACAAGAGCTCACATTTCCCCTGGGCTAGAATGGAGATTTAAGAGTTTAAGAAAGCTTTTGACCCTGAAATTGGTCTTCATCTCTGGGCCCAGTCCATATGTTTCTGTGGATGAAAATAAGCCCTGAGACGATGTTGGATGAGCTGAATGGAATTTGCAGCATTTCCATGTAAGTTTCTAAGACATAAAGAAGGCATCTTTGTGACATGCTTAGAATTTCTAAAGTATCTATGTTGTCAAACTAGCAGTGCGATGTCCTGCTCCCTCTCCTCCTCACTTTAAGTTCTACATCATGTTGCTTTGGGAATAGAAGCTTGCCTTGCTTCTTAAAGTCTTCTCACATGCACCTTTCTTCTGAATTTAGTGTTTGATCATACGTCAGTATACACAGTATCTCACTGCTAGTTTATGTTGTCTGTCACTCAAATGTGTGCAATAGGCTTTCAAATCATGGGCATTAAAACTGCATCACCCTGTGGTCCGCCTCAGCTAGAACGTACCTTGGGAATAATCTAGTACAAAAACTTATATTAAAGATGAAAAACGAGAACCCACACAGAGATGATAACTGAATCAGGATGCACTTCTGATATTTAATGCTACAGAAACTTTTTTTTTTTTAGCAATAATCATTATCTGTTGAATACTTCCTGTGTTCTGGTTGCTTCATTAAGGCTGAATGAAGTAAGTCCATCTTTTTTAAAGAACTATTCAGGTCAATTCTATAGTTACATCCATTTTGAAGAGAAGAAAATGAAACTTGCAGGAGGTGAATGAGTGCTGAGAGTCATACACTGGGGTTTTCCTGCCCTAAGTAAGATTCAAACTCAAGTTAACTCCAGAACGTGAGTGTTCTCTCTCTCTCTCTCTCTCTCTCTCTCTCTTTCTTTGTTTTTTTTTGTTTTTCAAGACAGGGTTTCTCTGTGTAGCCCTGGCTGTCTGGGACTCAATTTGTACACCAGGCTAGCCTTGAACTCACAGAGATCTGCCTACCTTTGCCTCCCGAGTACTGAGATTAAAGGCATGCACCACCACTCCTGGCTTCAGAACCTGAGTTCTCATTAAAGAATTGTGTTGTTTGAGCAGACTTTTCTTGGGGAAAAAATGATTGCATGCCTAGAAAGACTAAACATGATTTTATCACCAGTGAAAATGCTCTTCCAGACAGAACCAAAGACTGCAGCTCTGTGTCACAAGTGTCCTTTGCATTTCAGAGATATTAACAGGACAAAACAATAGTTATCACTGTAATTCATATCAAATAAATACTATCCATTTTATCTTAATTTTATCAAAACCAGAATACAATATTGCTGTCAAAGAGAGGGGTTAGGAATATGTCTCTCACTTATTTTCTTTTTTTTTTAAAGCTTTATTTATTTATTATGTATACAGTATTCTGTCTACATGTATGCCTGCACTCCAGAAGAGGGCACCAGATCTCATTGTAGATGGTTGTGAGCCACCATGTGGTTGCTGGGAATTGAACTCAGGACCTTTGGAAGAACAGCCAGTGCTCTTAACCTCTGAGCCATCTCTCCAACCCCCTCACTTATTTTCTTATCTAAGAAAATTTACACTGCATTTTAATTTTCCTTTGTTTAAACAAAATACACTGCTAGAAGGGGGAAAACACCTATAAAATGTACTAACAATGCTTTAAAAAAAAACTCAACTATCTCTCCTCTGTTGCATGGTTGTGTATTAAGGGTTTATATCTAAAAGAAAGACAAGAGATCATACAGAAATTGGTGTTGATTTTGATATTGTTTTTTCTTCAAAGTCAAGTTCCTACTTAATTGCCCTGAAATCTAAATAGTTCTCCAGTTATCAAAGAGAAGTCTCTGGATGTCTTCAATTCGATGGCAATGTGCAAGGATATCAATAGAGCACTTCTAACCCAACCTGAAATCTAAATAGTTCTCCAGATATCAAAGAGAAGTCCCTGGATGACTTCAATTCGATGCCAATGTGCAAGGATATCAATAGAGC
>CAJQZJ010033222.1:4682901-4705733 GCA_907164525.1 Lophiomys imhausi | reverse complement strand
GACTCAGGAACAGGCTTAGTTCACATCCACTCCCACATCACAGTCCATCATGGAAGGAAGTCAGGGCGGGGACTCAACCAGGGTAGGAACCCAGAGGCAGGTTCATGGCTTCTTCTTTTTGTCAGTTCTGTAAAGTTATTCTCCTATTTAGAGGTTTTAAAAGTAAAGCAAAAATGCAGAATTGAAGCAAAAGTCATGGAGGAGTGCTGCTTACTGGCTTGCTCTCCATGGCTTGTTCAGTCTGCTTTTTTATAGAACCCAGGACCGCCATCCCAGGGATGGCACCACCCACAACGCACTGGGCCCTCCTGGATCAATTGTTAATTAGGAGAATGTGCCACAGATTTACTTACAGGTCAATCGTATGGAGGCATTTTCTCAGTTGAGAAGTTCATCTTCTCAGATGACTCTACCTTCTGTCAAGTTGACATAAAACTAGCCAGCACATTGACACATCATCTGTGAACCAGAAAACAAGCCTTCAGGGAATCCTGAATTTGCCAGAACCCCGATTCTGAACTTCCCATTCTCTCCACTTGTGAAAAACAAATCTCTGTTATTTATATGCTGCCCATTGTATGGTACTTTGCTATCACAGCCCAAATGGACTGCGATATGAGATATATTTTTTGGCAGATCAATTTTTTTTAGAATATTACAGACTGCGACTCTGCAGTAAAATACTTGTAAAGTGGTAATTTAATGAAACAACACAGAATGTCGAATGGAATATCAGTTAAAAAATAAAATTACAAAATGGGTGCAAACTAATCACCAATATTTTTCCTAACAGATGCTTAGAAAGGCAAATACAGTCTTATTCTTCTGCATTTCATAAGTTATAATAATTTATGGCTTATAATGTGCTTAGGAAGGTGGTGATCTTCAGAAAAGTTGGCCATTATGCTACCTCAATTGCTAAAACGTCAGTGTGGGATGAGTCTATGAAATGAGCAATTCTGATTGGATTTTTTTCCTTGTCTGTAGAGAGAAGTTGGGCTACCAAATAAGTGCTTAAAGTTAAATTATATTTTTCTCCCACACAAAATCCATTTTGACATTTTTGCTGTACTTTTAAAACCTATAAACACTAGAGTGATAACAGAAGTGATAAAGGCATAGACAACAGAAGAGAACATAAATTCTAGTACAACGACTATTATCACCATTGTGTGTGTGATCAGACATGAGTACTTATGTATTCCCTTCCAGTCTTTTTTCATGTGTTTCATGTTTTATTTGGTGGTGACACACAGTTCCATTTAGCTAGATACATCATAACTTAAACTGCTTCTTGTTTTGCATTTAAATTTCCCATTTCTATTATATTTTTGGTTGTGAGCCTAGCCTTTAACGGCTGAGCCATCTCTCCAGCCCCCCCATTTCTATTATAAACACAAGCTATTAAAATGAATGACGTCGTTGACTTCCCCAGAGGTACAAGGCATTACTCTTATAAAGTCTGTATAAATATAAGCTCGAGTCGCTTGTGGATAATTTCTTTGGAGCTATCTTCTCCATCCTGCCATGGGGACAACTTTTCTACCATTTAGTGTCATGAAGCCTTGAAATGACTCTTTGCTAAAAGGCCCGGGATCCTTTGTATTAAGTGTTGCATACATAAAAAGGCACACACCTGCAACTGTAATATTGTATATCCCAGTTATCCTTCTAATCACCTGGTAAAAGGACAGATCCTATTTCTAAAACACATTATTTATCTCAGTAAAGATCAGCAGTGATGAGCCTGGGGCCTGAAATCAAGCACACCCAGCCAGGACTCAGATTTTCCTCCTTGCTGGTCTTGCTGGTGTGTACAGCACAGATGCTTTGTTTAACTCCAGGAACACATTCACTTCGGAACCTTTCACATGGCACCTCCTGGATTGAAGTTTGAAGCCAATCTGGATCTACACAGTGAACTCAAGGCCTGGCTAGACAATAAATAGCCTATGGTCACTTAATGTAGATGGGGAGTCACTTACCTCTTGCTACTGAACAAAACAGCTTCCTTAGCCACAGGAAAGTCATTTAACCTCTGATCTTCAGCTTTCAACTTTGAGAGTGGTAATAACATGTAACTTATGAGCCTGTTGTGTGGATTACAGCAGAGAGTATTGTAGTAATAATGTATTCAGCGAAGAGCCCTAATACAGTAAGCCTACAGTGCACATTATCTACTATTATGATTTCTTCCAAATGTATACAGCTCAAAGGAAGGCCTTAAAAAATTAAGTCCATTTGCATGCTTTGCCCATCACATGGCTTGTTTCTGCTCTTGGTTACTACATCCATCTAATCAGTTCAGGATGGAAGAATAACACTGAGACGAATGAGTTAGGATGGGTAGGATAGCCATATGCTTATATTACCCACCCCTGAGCCTGAAGGCTGATCTAATTTTATCGTGAACTAAAGTTAGCAATTATTGCTGAATTAAGCCTGTCATAATCCAAAAGCTTTTGAGAAGTCAGCTGTGGGGAATCTCTTTAGCTCAGAAGGGATTCAGGGAGGGTATAACTAAAAAAAGAGGAGGCAGAACTATGTGTAGAGCTAGGAGTCAAATTCAACATACCGGGGGTAAAATCTGCAAGGGGGCTGTGTCCAGGAACAGTCAGAGAACAGCCAGGCATGTTGGTACCCTCCTGTTATACTGGCAAGAAGGATGCTAAGGGCAGGAGGATCATGAGTTTGAAGCCAATCTGGATCTACACAGTGAACTCAGGGCCTGGCTAGACAATAAATAGCAAGACTGTGTCTGGCAGCAGGTGTGGGGAGAGAAACAGATACACACACACACACGTACATATATGTGTGTATATGTACCAATAATAAAGAAAAAGAGACTATCAACCTGAGAGGGGACTTAGGAAAGATCTGGGAAGAGAAGCCGGGAGGGGATGGAGGGAATAAAGTGGAGAGGGTAAATGTAATTCTATTTTAGTCAAAACATTTTTTAAAAGAAAGAAGAAGAAAGAAAAAAGGAGGAAGGAAGGGAGAGAGGCAAGGAGACAGTTCAGAGTATAGTGGAGTACAGTCATAAGAGTCTCTATATAACTCATTTAGTAAACACTACTGAGAGTTTACTATGCATTAGGTCTTGAAAAGAAGAGAGTGAACATTATCAGACCTGTCAGTACTTATTCTCATAAAATTCTCCTATTTTAGTTGAATCTTGAACATCGTCTAGTCTTGGGTCTTGGAGCCAACTCAGATACTTCCTAAAGCAGTTTGGGAAGTCGGGAGATACCCAGCTTAATCTGTCTCCAGGCTGATTCAGGAGGGAGGAAGACTCCAACACATTTCTCTGCCTGTCTCTTACACCAGCCCCATAGGCATTAGGAAGTTTTCTTTAAACTCTTTGAGAACTGAACCTAAGGAAATGACATGGTAGAGGAAGCATGAACAGAGCATGGTCCAATTAGATATAGTCTTACCTAGGTTGAATTTCCTCAAAGAACTAGTCTGTGATAAATCCAAGTAGGCCTTCAGATCTTCAAAACCAGAGGAGGACATTTAAGATGAAAGAGGGAGATGCAAAGGAAGGGAACATGCTACAAGTTAAGAGATATTAAGGATGTGAACTCTTCCCCACAGGATGATGGCTTAATCACACTGACTTCTCAGTATAAATGTGATTCTGCCAGAGAAACTTTAACTGTAATTTATTTTAACCACAGTACTCAGCTAAGGTTCCAGAAGTGAGCCAACTCAGTCAACTCCAACTCAATTTGTTCTTTACATTTGCAAAGTGCTCATGCCTTGGTTGAGAAGCCTCAGTAACCATGTGTCAATTTTTTTTTATAAATTATTTCTCTCTCAGATGCTATATATTTGTCACTTCCTCATATTCATTCTTTTAAGTTTGTAGAACATGACTCATGTCTTTTTCTAGAAGGCCAAAAGCTAAGTGAATATGTTTCAATTCAAGGTAGAAATTAATCTTGCAACTTCTTTTAAGGACAGTACAAATCAGACTGGTGATTTACTCCAACATCACAAGTTTTTGCCCTTGGAAGCTATTTTTCATTTTAAGAATGAACAGGGTTGCTTTCTGGAAAGAAATAAGAATATATAAATGATACTTGTCTTATAGATATGGCATGTCCAAGTTTTCTGCAGAGAGTTTCCACTTGCACATCAGGTAGCATGTTCTCCTCAGGGAGCCTGATTGCTTCATACAATGGTGGAAAGGGGTGTGTTGTGAGAGAGAGAGAGACACATGAAAGGCAGCACTTGGAGAGGTAAAAACTATAGATCTGAAAGAGGAGCACTAGAGGGCAGGAAAGGATATTAGCATCCTCAGACCTACTCAGATCCAGGTCTGGGCACAGACCAGGCAGTGCAGGACAGTGTCTGTCCGATTGACCCATCAGGGGAAGAAGCGTGCTTACTGCAATTAACATAAATGAGGCAGGGAGGAACTAAAGACTCAAAGCCAAGTGGTTCACCTCTGAGAAAAAGAGATCTTTGTCTCTGTGGACCAGCTGGCCTTTAGTGATTTTTATCTAGAGGTTTGGTCTTCATTTTTCTCTCCGGACTCAGTTTCCATATGTGGAAGTTCATAGAATAAGCATGGTCTGTTTGCTCAAGATATAGTATCGAGATGGGAAAAATGATTGGCAGAGGAAATTATATTAGAAGCACAATAGGAATTATTCAGCAAAATTATTCTTGCTCATCTTTTATTTAATTGCAATCACACATTTAGTTTGGTGAAACATTCGAGAAAGTGCTGTGAAAAGATACAGATGGAATCCAAGGGGCAGCTATTTCAGTCTATTTGCACCTAATTCTGGATCCTATCATTAAAAAAAAAAAAGCAGGTTAATCAATAAATGACGTCCCCAGCCAATAACAGTCTACAAGGCCTCTGAAATGAAAATATCAAGGACAAAAGGTGATCACATTTAAAAGGAGAAAAAGTAATGGAGGATCTGACTTGTGAAAATTCCCAGAAGCCTGCGCTGTTATATGCCTTATAAGCCCAAACTTGTCCTCTTTCCAGGCCTCTGTGCACGGACACTTTCAGCCTCATCTTTGCCTTGTTAATGACCAGTTCTCTCCACAGTATTTTGGGGATTGAATTGTATCCCCCACAGAAGGTGTGCTATAGATTTAACAACAGAAATATACCATTTGAAACCAGGGTATTTCTAAATGTGATCAAGTTGAGGCCACACTGGATTAAAACAAGCCCCAAATTCAGGGACTGGAGTCTTTGCAAGAGTGCAGGGATTTAGGGACAGACACAGAGAAGACAAAATGACGACTAAAGTAGAGATGAGAGTGACAGAACTATAAGCCAAAAGTTACCAAGCAAGACCATTGCCCTCGAAGGAAGGATTCCTCCTGGGAGCTGTTGGTAGGGGACAGCCCCGCCTACATCCTGACTTTACATTCCTAAACCAGAACTGTAAGAGAACAACTTTCTGTTATTTTAAGTGGCACATTGCTGTGGTAGCCAAAGAAATTAATACAAATGTCATTCTCAGGAGTCATCATCTCATTTCTTCCCAAGTAACATCAAATACTGTGTTGGGCTCTTTCTTCACAGTTACCCCACTGCATTCCCATCACCATAGCTACCATCATACCACCACAGCAAAATAATGTTATTCTAAAAATGTGTGCTTTTCTCTCTTGGACTATACATATTTTGAAATCCAGAAGCCATCCTCGTCTTTGTATCTCCAGTGCATAGCCTACAGCAAGAAATCCAACAAGTGATTAGAAAATTGAGATAATGGCAATTTCCAGCTATATTGAATCTACCATACTCTTGGGTAAAAATGTTCACATCTCATGAATTCAACGTGTGCAGTTATGGGACCCTTTAAACCAACATTGTTGAATTTTAGCACCTACTTAGTAGGTGCTACAGGAAGAAATATGGGGGCCAGATAATTGAATAACTGTCAGACAGCTTCTTCTTGGGAACCTCTAGTCCTGGCTAAACTATAGGGAAAAAATGAATATAAAATGATAAGGAGGAGAAAAGAGGCCTTGGGTTAGTTTTTATGAATTTAGTATTCTAGAAAATCCCTTCGAAGTCAAATAAAGTCATTGTAATCCATGAATTCAGAAATGTGGTGCAAATGCAGATGAAGATAAATAGCACAAGAGCCATTTGAGGCAGGTAGATTCATGGGGGAAATTAGAAGCTGCCATCAGGAGAGTTAAAGGAGAGTCCACTAATCTTAACTTTCACCCAGGATAAATGGAAACCTGGGCCTCTTCTCCGGTACACTCTCAGGTTAGGTCCACCTCTCTGGAGACAATGAGGAAGATGGAGCCTCTTTTTTCTACTTTTCCCCATCCTCAGGATGTATTAGCTGCTCTGTACCATTTTGAAACATGTTTTCTACTTTTCCAAATAAAGAAAGGGCTAACAGATCCTCTGTATGATGTAGGGGTACTATGTCGCTCTGCTGTGATGTTAGACTGTTCTTCAGATAAGTGGCAGAAATTGTCTGCTGGACTATGGGGGTGCTAGGCAGACAGTCTTATCATCCCATTAAACAGAATAATTACATGCTGCAATGCATGGCATCATGGTACTTCAGCAGTGTGTGTGTGTGTGTGTGTGTGTGTGTGTGTGTGTGTGCGTGTGTGTGTGTCTAATACTCAAAAGAACTTTGAATTTAAGGTCAAGATGACATGCACATTCTGAGAATGAGTCTTCTGTTGTATTACATATACTAAATCAAGCTTCTGAAACTTGTTGCTCATGTCTAATTTACATATTATACACAAAAGTATACTAAATACTGGGTTGCTTCTGACTGCTCTTCCATTTTGGATGATAATCCTACATCAGATCAAAGATGAGCTTAGGAATAGGTATCTAATCCTGTCCTAGAAATGAGATGCAAGAGAAATCTTCTAAGAAACATGTCCTTCCCTCTAACATGAAGTCACAGGAAGAGGTGGTCTTTCTTCTGCCTCTGGACATTGTTATGAGGTGTGACATCTTGCAGCCATCTTTTAATTAGAGAAAGAGAGCCTCACCAAGGTAACAGAACAGAGAAATGGAATGTAAGTCCTTAATGACTTTTTAAAAACAACAAATCACATGATTTTGGAGCCTTCTGTACTCAAGAACTTGATGTATTAGGAAATAAATGCCCTTACTTGTGTTGGCCACATTTAATATTTGTTATATGCAAAGGCATTCAAATGCCACACTCTGCTTAAGTTCCTCTGTAGAAATAGCAGAACAGTGGTCAACACAAGCCCATAGATCCCTTTAGCCAAAGTCAATGTGAATTGTCTTCTGGGCTGGTGAGTAAACTAATCCCAGTTAACACTGGGATTCACATCAATAGCCACTACTTTCTGAACAATTTATATTTGGTCATATTATGACACACATTGCCTCTAGATTCAGCATGATGCCAAAACAAAAATTTTAACTACTTTGCTGATGAAAAAAACTGAAATGTGGATGGTGTGTGTGCTATGCCCAGAACAAACACTGTTGACAAGAACAGTTAATATACAATCTAGATTTCTTAGGTTTCAAAGCCAATATGCCTTCTTTATCATACTTCTCCTTGCTGACATGAGGAACATCCACCTGATTGCAGAGAGCGCACACTTTGTTTTTAAACTTATTTTAAAAGTAATTTATCATTTTAGCAAGAGAGTATTAATTCAGGTTTCTCTTATGAGTTCTTTCCTTATTTCCTAGTCTGTTTGTTTGTAGCAGCTGTTAATGGACCTACTAAATAAAACAAATGTGGGTCCTCATTTCTTTTGTCCTTGCTGATTTCTTCTCCTGGAATTTCTATGTTACTATAAGATCAACTGATACACATCCTTGATATTCTAGCTCAATGTGACTCTCTAGCACCTCAGGGAGCAAATCACCTTTTTTTTTTTTTTTTTGGCAGTTTTCCTTACTGTACTTGTGCCTTTCTAGTGACATTCTCTTTTTACACTGTAATAAAGTCACCCAGGAGCTGTTTAATCCTTAGTAGAATGTAAGCATACTAAGTAATATGTATCTAGCCAACTTTGATCTCTTTTATTATTTAGAATGCAGGTTCTATAAATGCTGAATGAATGAATGCGTACATGCATGAATGGATAGCATTTACAGATTCATAAATTTGGAGTCATATAGACAAGTAAATTTATGAGTCTTTGAGCCCCAATTAGCAGGTAATTTTAGCAAAGTGGGTTCCCAAAAACAAAGTGATAATTATTTTTCATATTCTTTAGATTCTTAAAAAGTAAAAAACAAGTATTACTATGTGTAATGCTTAATATTATCTTTCAGGTTAGTGGCATGCATTGGTTGAATCATACCAACCACTATATGTTCCATTTACCTACATCAAACTGATACTATAGTTTTGGGAATTCCAAATGCAATTTTGATATTTTCTACCTTTGTAAGTCTGATCCCTCATCTGACATTATATCTGTTCACTATTTCTCTCCTGGTGTTCTATATCCTTTAAGAATACACTTTCTACTTACCTGAAGTGATCTAATAAAAATCAGTTCTGTATGGATTGATGATAGTCTGTGCCTAAACTCTGTGTAAAAGCGATGGCATTGTAATTGCTCTAACAGCTCTACTCTGTGATTAGACAACTCAAATTCCTATTAATGTTTCTGCCCAATTATATAGACTTTTCTTGATTGTTTCATTCATATGGTTTTACAAATTTCTGAAGAGAAATACCCCCATCAACTAGTCCCAAAGATGAGAGTTAGGGAGACTTCATTCGGTTAAGTAAGCTTTGGAATAAAATTCCATATGAAATTTATCATGTGAGAAGGTTAATAAAGAACTGGTCCTTATGAGGACCAGTGGGATAGCTCAGCAGGAAAAGTGCTTGGTGTGCAAGTCAGGTGACCTAAGTTCAGACCCCATAACCCACATAAAGGTGTGTGCAGAGAACCAGTTGAATTCTGAAAGTTATCCTCTGACGTGCACATCCTCTTTGTAGCATGTGTGCCATCATACACATCACATCTTAGTGAGACTATAAGGCTGGGTGTAGTCATTGTGGATGACTGTCATCCTTATGCTGTGGGGGACAGACATAGAGGATCACTGGAGATTACTGGTCACCTGCCTAGTACCAGGTTAAGTAAGAGTTCCTGTCTTAAGGGAATAAAGCAGAGAGGGATACAGCAGGAAGCCCAACACCTTCCTCTAGACTCAGCGTACATACCAGCATGCACACCCACACCTACCCATATGTATGCATCCTGCACATGCATCCAACATACACACACACACACACACACACACACACACACACACACACACACGTACTATAGATGTTTTTTTTTCTATTTGCTTCACCTTTTCAATAATGTTTAGATGTCTGAGACAGTCTGAAAAAAATGTGTAAAATGAACCAAATAATTGGCATGAAAAGATATGTGAATAAAGACAAAATACATCCAAAGCCAAGATCATAACTATATTCATGTAGAACATAGATGGGAAAGTAACTTTTCTTTGACATGGGGATTAATATGCCTCCATCAACTGATGGAGAATTTCAAGCCTCCTGTCTGCCTATCCTTAGAAACAAAATCATGAAAAATAACATGTAATCACACACTAGTAAATAAGCTTGAAAAAACGGGTTTTATTCAGCCTTCCCATAAATCTTCAGTTGGGAATAGTGAAGAGTTCTCAAACAGTATAGATTAAAATTCTTCCTCTTTAGTTATGCACAACCTAGTAGTAGTCCTAAGAATATGTATATATTATATGTCATGCAATTATATATAATGTATTACATACTATATATATTTATATTATTTATATATAAATTTTATATATATTTGGTATTTCTTTAGGAAAAGGCCAAAGACCCAAAGTTTGAGGCCAACTTGGGCTACATATGGAGTTTCCTCTCCATCTGAAATGTAGAGTCAGATCCTGTCAAAAAGTCAAAACAAAGAAACAAAAACAAACAAATATTTTTTAATGATCTCTCAAAATTAGTGACTACTTAATGTGGATATATTTACCCTCTCTCTTTTCCCTTCTTCACTTCCATCTCTCTCCCTTTTTTTTTTTTTTTTGAGACAGGCTCATACTATGTGCTGTATCCTGGCTTTGAACTCCCAGCATTCTTCCTGCCCCAGCCTCTTCCCAAGAGCTGAAATCAGAGCCACCACCCCCACCTCCTGTCTACTACCTTTCATTTAAAGGGAGCAGGGTGCTTTAAGCTTTTACAGGTTGGGTTGACAGGAAGCTAAGCCCGAAGCTCACATATATTTCGTATTATTTTCCTCCCCCTCTTTGGAAACAGAAGAGCTGAGCTGTCTGTGCGTCAGGATTGACATTGCCTAATCGTTCTTTTTACCCACTAACACCCATTGTGCTTGGAATTTTGGGAAACTAGGGCTAACTGAAAGTATATGAGACAGTGATTTCCAATAAGTGGGACTGGAATGTTTACATATATTTGTTTTTATTTTTCATAGCATCTATTTTAATTATAATTTTTATTCTTAAGAATTTCATATTTATACACAATAAAATATGGTCAGATCCACCCGATTTCCTCCTCCAACTCCTCCCACATTGTTCCAACATGTTCCTCTCCCTACTTAACTTTTTTAAAAAAATATTTTTTTAAGTGTGTGGGCATGTGTGTGTGTGTGTTCAAGTGTCCAAGGAGGCCAAAGGCATTGGGTCCCTTGGAAATGGAGTTACATACAGGTGGATGTAAAGTGCTGAATGTGGGTTCTATGTGTTCTTCACTGTTGATCTAACTTTCAACCCCCCCCCATCCTATGGCAAGCCACTAAGTTCAACTAATAATGCCCATATATGCATGGGTGTGGGGCTGTCCACTGGAGAATAGCAAAACTACCACTGGAAACACCTTCATAAAAGAAAGATTCTCCTTCCCCCAGAAGCTATTAACTGCCCAAGTCCCTCAGTGAGGGTAGAGATTGGACAGTGAGTGCCTCCCTCATCCTTGCTGGAACTTTGACTGGCTCGATCTAGTGGATGTCTTCAGCTGGCAAACACATATTCACTTTTCACATTCCGCCTTCACAGAAAAGCTGATGGAGTCATGTGGTCACATGGTAGCAAGCAAGTGGTTGTGCTTCACCTCCCAGGAAGTGATGAATCTAAGGTGTTCACTGTAGATTAGGGCTCACACAAGCTTACTGAAGCAAGTTTGAATGCCCTGTTCAGGTGTCAGCAGTGACAGATGGTGAAGTCTGTTTATCAAGGCTCTTAGGACCTTGTGGGACTCCAAAGTTTTCTGGAGAAAAAGCTACCACATCTGTTCATCTTACCTGTCATAAAGTGTTTGAGTTTTGTTGGCTCTGAACAGATTAAGCATCTTTGAATATGTCTGAGGACAAAACAATTGGTCACTCTTTGTTGTTGTTTTGTTTTCTTTACCAACATTATTCAGAACATTTGGGAAATATTTAAATTTCAGTGTGATGAATTAAATAATGTCACATGGCAACAGACATTATTTGCATGCAGCAACTCATTAATTATTAGTGTGGTGTGTTTATGAGTTGAATGTGACAGGACTCATTGTAATTATCTAACAGTGCTCAGGTAAATGGGCCAGCACTTGCCTTTTCCCGTGTAGTGGCTACTCCTAATGTCCACCAATGTTGTTGTAAAAGTGTGAATATGAATCACTCCCTAGTTACTAGCCACACTGCACGTATCTAACTCAACACTTAGTCCCGAAAATGAGAAAGACACATGTCTACATGAAGGCTTACCTTTAAACAATTTATAAACATCTCTAAACACCTTCCAAACCACCAACCCGAGGCACAGGAGAAAGGATACCAAGATGAAGACATCTTCAAGTGTAAGACCTTGGGACAATTAGTCCATCCTAGTCAGCAAACACAGAAACAGTTGCAATCGGCCAATGAGAACACAGCGATTAGCAGCAGCTGGAGTGGTTACCCAGCTCTGGTATAGACATGGTTATTGCTGCACCCCCGCTTGGGGCCGGGGGCGGGGAGGGGGCTCTTCAGTTTATCCTTGCTTGCTGAACCCCCACCGGGCAGGTACTGCACTGGCATAGCCTCGGCGCTGGCTATTGCCACACCCTTACTTGGTGCCTCAGTCTCCTCTGTCCATTTCAGTTTGTCAAAAGTCCACAGGGAAGTTGCTGCCCTCCAAGGACCAGGTTTCTGTTGAGAACCCTGTGTTGCTTCAGCTCATACTGCGAAGTAGAGAATCTTTTGAATGCATGGGAAAGAGACAAGCAAGTGGGGCCCAAGGCATTACTCTGAGGAGAACCCTTTTACATATTAAAGGCCTTGACTGCAAAGGTGAGCAAATGTGTTATGAGTTTGGAGGAATAAATCATATGTGGCCACAGCAATAATTGCTTTTAAGTCATGATGGCTCAAAGGGAAAAAAACCATAAATCAGAGGAAACTTGATGAAAAGAAAAACAGAACCCTTAAAATACTAAAAGAGACTCCTTGTTGGACAACAAACATTTCATAGGCAATATGGTCTATTAATAATGATTTCTGTAAATTATCTGGTAGCAATAGCTAAAAGAAAGGTAGATATTCATATATATATATATATATATATTTCTGCACTACAGTTTAACTATCCTAAGTTAGATATATGATAACTTTGATATTTTAAAAACCATAGTTAAGTCATGATGTCTTAAAGGGGAAAAGGCAGAAATTGTTAGGTGATATCTAAAAAGAGAGGACCTAATTCTTAAAATATTGAAATTGACCCCTTGGAAGACTGATTCAGATTTGTTCAGAGTGAGTGTTTACAGAGCCACTAAGCAGAGTGAAAGTGGGAGAGGACGTGGTTAGTGGCATGCCAGGACCATCTAGCTCAGGCCAGAACTGATTTAGGCCATGAAGAAGGCTGGTTCATCTCACTTCTAACAAACATGAATACCAAAGAGTGCTCGGTTGATTAAAAAATTGATCAGAAATTCTACGAACAGCCAACTAACTTCATAAAGCAAAAATTGGTTTGTGTGGGATAAGCATAAATGACAGAAGATTGGGTTGTTTTCTGCAGCCCCCCTATTGGGTTTCGGGGTCTCAGAGCAGGTTAGGAAGCTTATGACTCAGAGAACTCATCATTTGGGCAGAGTAGAGGGAGAAAGGTGGACACTGGGCCAACTGTAATAGCTATCGAGCTTCATAAGCAAGTACAGAATCTCAGAACATTTAGCTCCTGCATTCTTTTTTTAATTATTTATTTATTACTTCAGATTACATCTCCATTGCAGTGACCTCTTTCTGCCCCTCCCAGTCCCGCCCTCCCACCCCCTACACCCATCCCTTCCATCACACTCCTCTGGAGTGGAGTGTCCCTACATAATAACATGTAGCTCCTGCTGTCTATGCTAGTTCTTTCTCTTGAAAATATGTTTCTCCTTTGATATGGGTCCTTTTATAGACAGAAAAACAAAATTCTATCACGAACCTTTAATGAACCCCAAAGATTTTTCTACAGAATGAAGGTATTTGAATAATTTCATTAATTGTTTCTTGTGACTTCTTTCCTTATAATAATCCATGATGATTCTGATTGCATCTATTAGAATGAAGATATAATTTAATTCACAACTTCGCTGGGCTCCATATTGGTTTTACAAACAGTTATCATCAGAGTGCCAACAGAAAGCTGTTTTGAGCATCAGAAATCCTCTCATGTTAGTACTTCACTCGCCAATCCATCCGTACTCTCTGTGGTAAGGGCAGATGTTATAAAATCTGTGTGAAGTATGAATTCCTGAATTCTAGGCTGAGAATATGACCTTTCTGTAGGATTTAAGCTTCATATCCTCATGAGATATTTTTAAAGTCCTATGATTTTGGTTTTTCCAAGATCTTAGATTTTTTTCCAAGATGCTTAAGTTTTAAAATTAAAATAAATAAACAGTGTTAGAGGATTCTCTAGGGCCCACAGCTGGAGGAACAATGTGTTTTTGTCTTTTCTAATCCTATCCAGGCCTATTTCTCAAGCATCTCACTCAGTTTTCTTAATGACATACAGATTTCTCAGCTTGAAACCCAAAACCCTGTTAACAGTTAGTTATTCAAAAACCAGATTGCCTTGCTCCTAAAACCTACAGAATGGGTGTGTCTGTGGATGAGCCTACCAATCAGCTGTTCACCTAGAAATGTCACGAGGGTGGGTGGTGGGTGTTGTCCTGAGTTTGCAAAGTCATAGGAGTAGGAGGCAACTGGAGGTAGAGAAAGGGAGAAAGGTACCTGTACCCCAATCCTAAATACAGTTTTTGTCCTGAGAGAACTTACATACAGGCCATATTGAAGTCAACCCTGTACATGCCTCAGGTCTCCACCGCATAGGCCTCAGCTACCAAGGGTTCCTGTAACTGAAGTCTTATTCATATTTAGGGTGGTAAATGGTCAGTGGCAGTTTTTCTGTACTGGAGTAACCAGATCTTTAGTAAAGTAATTTTCAGATGTTTTTATAGTTTTTTTTAAAGGTGAGATTAACATTTAAACAAGCACACTTTGGTAAGTAAACCCCCCTCTACTGTGAGTAGGCCTCTCTTCATCAGTAGAGTGCCTTAATGGAAAAAAGCCTCCTCTAAGAAGACCTCCTCAGAACCAGCCTGACTCTGAGCCAAAACAACTACACTAGCCTGGGTCTTCAGGCTGTTGGCACACCCACAGATGTGGAACTTGCCAAGTATGCTCAAACTGTGAACCAAATTCTTAAAATAAGTGTCTCATCGACTCCCATCCTTGTCTCTGTCTGTGTCACTCCCATCTGTTTCCATGGAGAACCTGGCTAATAGAGTCACCTTCTCACACAATCTCATCGCGATGTAGAGAAAGAAGGTGATCTCAATCCCAGACATAGTTGAGCCACAACAGCCTGCGCCCTATTGAAGGCATCTGACTCTTCAAAGTCTTTGTTTTGAAGACTACAGTTAGTGAAAGAATATTTCAAGTTGGTGAAACTCCTGCCTGTTGTAACTCAATACTGAAACAATGAAGAGCTGGGGGATGGGTTAGCCTTGAGAACCAGGCTGAAGGCTGGCTGTAAGCACATCTGAGCTCTGGGAGCACAGGGGCAGCAGGCAGAAGTGGGGACCGCTGTTAGTCAATGCTATTCTGTTAATAACTCTTTCCTTCTTGCAGGGGACCGTTCGAACCTGCTTGCTGGACTGTGCAATGTGGGAGTCCCTTCGAGTTGTGGGATCTGCTACATCTCTTTTCTTTGCACTTCACTCCTTTGTCCTCCACATGACCCGCAAATGTCTGCCTCCTAGTCCATAAATTTCAAACCCTCAGTCTATCTTTCTAGTCCATAAACTTCAATCCCTGATCTCCACCTGGGGAAGTTGTCCCAATTCAGTTGGCTTAGATAAACTTCCTGGTCTGGCTCAGACCACAAGTGTCATCCCTCTGTGCTATTTAACAGCGGTGTGGACACAGAAAGCCAACAGGACTCAGGGAAACACTGCTCATCTTTCTAGCTAACTTCTCACAAATGTTTTCTGCTCCTCAGCTTGGTAATGGCTTCTTAGAAGACAAGGGGCAAGGAACATGTTTATTTTTTTTCACAGTACATATAAATAAACACATGTCAGTTTTAAATATTTGTTGAGTGACCATTTGAACATAAAAAGAAAGACACATCTAAGAATAAAACTTGCAATAAAGTCTGAATTCACAGTGAAAAAGGAGTCCAGAATTTGAAGGAGATAAGGAAGGAGTATATTGGGAGGTTTGGAGGGAAGAAAGGGCGAGAAATGTTGTAATCAAATTATAATCTCAATTTTTAAAAATCTGAATTCATATATAAAATGGGTATTTCTGCTTCTGAAATTTAAAATTGTGTGCTTATGTGGTGTGCCTAAGGTGTGTTTGACAGCCATGGGTAGAACTCTACAACCTTGGTAATATAGCACAAACTCCCATGAAATATGCTATCTGTGATAATTTTACCCAAACTAGTATGGTTGGTCTTCACTGCATTACTTTTCTGGGATTTTGATAGGTTATAAGCTGTATTTTCATTAATAATGATCAATCTGGGAGAAGATTAACCTCTGGGTTAAGATCCTGGCTGATAAATCTTGGGTAATAAATAACAAAGTCTCAGTTTACACCACACCATAAAACACAGTTCAGATTATTTCAACAGGTAAAATTGGTTGCAACTATGAAAAGGAGGGAATATTTAGCAAAGCTCTGAGAATTTCTAAATATAAATGTCTAAGTTAAGGTAGGAAACCCTCCCAATTTAATTAGCAAAAAAATGTTTAGTGTTTCATAAATAAATTTAAAATTCAACCAAAAAATTTAAAAATAAACAATAAACTAGAAGAATTTTTTTACTATTACAGAAAAATAATCACTTTTATGAATCAACATTTCACAGAATACAGAGCCTGAACCTCAGCCTGAGTTACATACTAACCCGGGATGGCAGCTATTACCGGCTGTGTGACTGTGGGCTTGGGCTGGTCACTCGGGTACTATGACCCCTTTCTCTCATCAGGAAATGACAGAACTCTCGCTGTACACTGAATGAAGTGGATATTTTGTGGATGACACAATCCCCAGCTCATACAATCGTGTAATAAAAGATAGTTTTACATTTCTGACCTAAGAATCACTCATACAAAAAATAAAATGTGGCCCCTGAGGCAGGAGTTTTGTCTTGTTTGTTCACTGCTGGGCTTTCAGTTCAGAGGACAAGTTTTGTTATATATTATTGATACAAATCAATAAATATTCTAGGTGAATTAGCAGACTAACAGAAATCCAAGACAAAATACTGGCTATATAATTGATATAAACCAACATGGAAAGGTATTTAATCGCTTTATCTCAAGTAAATCAATAGTAGCACACAAAACTCTCCATCTCCCACGGGCTTCCTGCAGTACTCATTACATGTACTGTGGTGACAGGAATCCTTCACATGTTGCTACTGGCAGCTTGGATGTGTGTAATCCTTTTGAAAAGCAGCACATAAAAAGGAATCAAAAATGTAGAGGCTGAAGGGCTGGGTCAGTGACTAGGAGCACTTGCTGGCCTTGCAGGCATCTCACCTTTGTTTCTTAGCACTGACCCTTAGTAAATCACAACCATCTGTAACTCCAGCTCCAGGATATCTGCCCCCCCTCTTGTGGACTCTGTGGCACTGTTGGCGCGGTGGCGCACATACACTCATTCAGGCCAAACACTCATACACACAAATAAAAATAAAAACACATCTTTAAAATAAGAACTTGAAAATCTTCATCCTATGGAGCACCAGCTTTTCTGACCTATATAATAAAAAATAATCCTCAACAGGAGAATTATTTATCTTTAAAGGTATATGCTGTCACATTATTTATAGTAGAATAAAGCAAGAACTATCAAACTCAAAAATGTGGTAATGAACTATAGATCATATGTTTTTAAACCATTAATATCCACTTTAAAATTATAATTATACAATATTTGCCAGAAAGAATATAACTTTATGCAAACGTATACATTTTCATATAGAAGTCCTATATATATATTGATATTAATAATTTTGTGGTGATTACTGTCTTCAGAGTAGCTTTATAAGTAAATGTCCTGAGACTGAGGAAATGGCTCAGTAGGTAAAGTATTTTTCATACAAATATGAGAACTGGAGTGTGGTCTCTTGAATCCTCAGAAATCCTAAGACACAGACAGGTGAACAACAGAGCAAGGTAGCTGGACTAGCTAAGGTGGTGACTTCCAGATTCAGTGAGAGCCACAGCCTCGATTTATAAGATGGAAACCAACTGAGGAAGATGCATGACATCAAACTCTGCCCTCTGTATGCACACTTATATGAACCTCACACATGAACATGCTATCATACAAAAAAGGGAAATACTAACTTTGGTTTATTTCTGAACTTTATAGATTTTTCCCTAATAAAGATTTCTTTTTTAAATGGAAAAAACTATTTTTTAGCATCTACTCTTCACATAACGTACTGTTATATACACTAGTAGAACATATTTAGCCATCCAACAACTAGTAGTTTCTTAGGAAATCATTTTGTTGTTGTTGCTGTTAAGTAATACAAGCTTTAGCTATTTCTCTTATTGCTGTGACAATGTACTCAAACAAAAGGGGTCTACTCTAGCTTATAGTTTGAAGGGGGTTCATTCCATCATGACAGGGAAGGTTTGTGGGCAGAAGTAGGAGGCCAGCATGAAAAGAAAACAGTGAATGAACAGGAATGAGGCCACCCTCAAGACCCTTAAGGCCTGCTCACAGTAACTCACTTCCTCCAGTAAGCTCTACAACCTTCCCAGAGCCACCACCTGGGGACTAAGTGTTCATATATATATATATAAGGCTAAGGGAAACATTCAATCAAACCCCAACATACATGATCTTCTTTGTCTTGAGTTTTATTCCAATATGTATAAGCCCATCTGAAGAAATCATGGAAGACATTAATATTGGTTTAGAAAGATTTTAAAATCGCTTCCTAAAGCAATTACATGTCTGAAGTTTACATGTCTGAAGAAGTTTTTAAAACTTCTGAACTTTATACATTGTTTCATCTGTATATTTTCTTACTGTGTATAAAATTGTTCCTACCAAAGGGGAAGCTGTGCAGAGATTGTTGTCACTGCTGTTTATTTTTAACCACACGTGTCACATGTCACCAAGTTGAAGTTTTTCATTAAATATGCAAATGAAGTCTCAATATTTCAGCTTTGGCTCCAAAGATCCTCATACTGTGATTTTGGTTTGTTTGCTTGTTTTTAAATGTAAATGTTTTGTCTGTCTGTAGTTGTGTGTACCATATGTATGCCTGGTGCCTACCGAGGCCACAAGATGGTGTCAGATCCCCTGAAACTGGAGTTATGTATAGCCATGAGTCACTATCTGAGCTAGGACCCAGACCCAGGTCCATTATAAGAGCAACAAATATCTTGACCTTTGAGCCATCTCTCCTGTCCACAATATTGTATTTTGAAAGTTTTTAAACATAGCATTATTTATTCAGATTCACTTTATTTTTATAGAAAAAAAAAAAAAACACAAACCCAGATCATTCATACATACATCTGGCTTCAGTGTTGACTGTAACAGAATATTTTCATTTACAAACACTTATATTTATTAATACTTAACAATCACCTAAATGCTATAACCTAAACCTTAAATCTAAAATCTATAATCTATCTATCTAATAATACCTAAAAACACTCTAATACCTATATAAAAAAAAAACACTTAGCACTATTTTATGTTTCTTAAAAGGATATTAGGATGGCCCGGTTTATGGCTGTCCCATCAGGTCTTTTAATCTTAAAATCTGTTGAGCTTTATTTGTCAGTTCATAAGGCTAGTTTATTTTCACCACCAAGTAGTGGCCAGTTTATAAAGTCAGTCTGTTCTGACTGCCAATGGAGAGTCGTCTTTTAAGTTTCTCCAAGTTCCTTCCGGACTCTGCTTGCCCGACACACTTTTCGTACCTTGCTATGCGTGGCTTCTCAGCCGGTGACGGCAGAGAGAGGAGAGCACAAGACTGTGTGACTTCTCCGTGGGTGAGGGGGGAGGGAGGAGCTCGAGACCCTGTGGATCTTTGGCTTATATTTACCAGTGTTTTCGCGGGCTTTCCCAAGTTACACCCATGTGAAGGGGCAGTCCGTGTAGTCCCGTCTCAATATCTTCAGCAGAGTGTCTTTTACATCATCTTTGTGGCTTGAGAGGTTTCCCACCAATGTCCCTGTCCCTTAAGGCCACATTGTCCGGCCACAACTGGCTCAGCCCATATCAACAAGTAAAGGGACGCTGGTTTTTACCCATCCAAAATCCCTATGCTACTAGATGCCTAGTTGAAAGGCTTAACTTCTACCACAGTTGACAGCAATGAAAATGATGGCAACCTTATTAGTATGCCACACTAGTCACCTTTCCAAGAGGGTTGAAAATATCATAACCTATGGGTGTAAAAGTAAGAAGAATTTAAGGGGCAACTTCTTATACGTCCACTTAGCAAAATATTAGTAGGTTCTCCCCTATAACTTAGGCCACGACAGGTTTTGTTTTTCCAAGTCAATGATACCCAGCATGCGTTCCATCTTACGGAGTAGACCTTACCTCCAATTGGAAATTGCTCTCACATCATTCATTCTACTATTGCATCACCGCACACATCATTTCAGGCCAGTAGCTATAACTCACAAGGTTCACATCTGGGTAAGGCTTTTGTTTACTTTTCTTCCACAATAACGTGCATATAACCTTCCAGCACTACTAGCCAGTAGAGATGAAGCGTCTATGTTTGGTACCAGCTCCATTTCTCCATGGTTTATGACTAAGTGTGTAGCGTGTTTAGCAATAGGGTCTTACCATCAAGTTCTGGAGGGTAACCAAGACCAATGGTAGTAGCCAATGATTCCTATGGAATTACACCGGCTAACAACTCAAAACAAGGTGTTCCATACCTAGCGCTGGCCTTTTTCATTTGCTGGCTTGTGGTATTTAAGAAAGGAAGGCAATTGCCCTCTTTTTTTTTTTTTTTTTGGGGGGGGGGCTAGGTAGTACTTCTCCTGAAGCAAATTTGGCCTTCCGACAACATACAAAGTGTTATCTTTCAATCCAGGTTAAAGAAGAAATCATTCTGTCACCTTGGAGCTAAACCAGCTCCAGTGTATATATTTTGAGATCCCAAAGGACAATCTGCCTGCATCAAGAAGGCCTTTTGTAAGTAGCCTCCAAACCTAGGTCCCTCCAAATCCCATGTGTGTGTCTCTGAACTCTAATTATTGGGATCAGAGACCTGTGTTTCCCATCTGAAGGGATCAAAGATGTGTTCCACCACTCCTGGATCGAAGTCTTTCTCTATTTAGAGTTTGCCCTGCATCAGGCTGACCCTGAGCTCCGGGATCTGCCCGTTTCTGTCTCCAGTGTGCTGGGAGCTGGGACCAAGGGTGTACTCTTCTTGAATGGTGGGACCAAGAGTATGCACCCTCACCACCCCGCTCCGTATGACTCCAGAATACATAAGACCACCAACTCTATGGTGCTCCCCCCGTCTCCACTGAAGTCAAAGGCATGGGCCAACACCACAATTCTCTTGTATTTTACCTTAGCTCCACATCTTCTCGACACCTGGAGGTCTGCAAAACCAGGCTGAATGGCTGTATCCTCTATTTCATTCACAGTGTTTCAGCCCTGCCACCTGCCCCCCTTTTTTTTTTTTTTTTAGTTAATAAATTTATTTGTTTGTTGCTTCAGGTTACATCCTTATCATATTGTCCTCTTTTCCTGCTTCCCAGCCCCACCCTCCCATGCTCTACCCCCTGACCCTTCCATCTTGTTCCTCTGGGGTGGAGTGTCCCTGCCTAACAGTCTCTCACCACAGATCAGGAGTCATATGAGGGCCAAGAGCCTCTTCATTCACAGGGGGCCTACGAGGCAGTACTGCCAGTGAAAGGTGTCTCCTTGCTACTGGGGGAATACTAAAAAAAAGACCAACAAACACACAAACCCACAAAAACAAAGAATATCAACAAAAAAAAGAGAGGAAAAAGAGAAGGGAAAAGGAAAAAGAAAAAATAAAAAAAGAAGGAAAAAGAAAAAGATAAAAAAAAAATTATGTCCATGTTCCTTTTGGTGTGTTGGTTGTAGTACAGATATCCTGTACGATACAGCTAAAATCCTACTATAAGTGAATAGATGCCATGTGCATCCTTCTGAGACTGGGTTAGCTCACTCAGGATGAACTTCTCTAGATCCATCCATTTGGTTGCAAATTGCATGATTTCATTGTTTCTTATAGCTGAGTAATATTCCATTGTATAGATGTACCACAGTTTTTTAATCCATTCTTCAGTTGAGGGACATCTGGGTTGTTTCCAATTGTAAGATGGTTGAATTAGTGGCAAGCCTATCTCTTGGCATGAAAAAACCCCTTGCACCAACTGCAGACACACTGCTGTCCAAAAAGGACAAAACTTGGTAGCAGGGAAGTCGACAGCCTAACTCTGCCAAGACAGGGTAGGTAAGTCCTTCATAATCCCTGCTCTACAACAAATGTCTGTCAGAGAAACAGGACCCAAAGGCTGAAGACTGATGCAGGAATGTATGGAGAGAAAATGAAAACTGTCCAGGCAGTCATTGGTATGTCATTTCTTAGTTTTGGAAGCTACAGGCCCTGCACTTCCTATATAAGCAGATATATTTATCCCTCTCAGGTCTCTGAGGTGGTTGAAGAATAGACAGCTAGAGTCTCGTAGTTAAATTTTGAGTTGTTTAGGAATCAAGAGGGTGTTATAGATCTAAGAAGATACTCTTAAAAGTGTGTTGCAAGTTAGTATGAATGTTGAGTCAGATATAGACCTTTAAACTCATGGAGATGGTTAGATAGTAGAATGTTAAAGTCAGGGGCCAAATATGTATAAACTGGACATTGGGAAGGTATACTTGGCCATTTAACTCTCATAAATGTGGCATATTTATATCAGTTGTTTTGTATAATACTTACTGTTATAAGAGAAGGAACCATCTGTTGGACTGAAAGGGGAAACTTCTGGGGGGAAGAGGGTGGAAGGGCGGGATAGGAAGGGGGAATAGGGAGGGGTTTGTGACTGAGATGTAACTTGAAGAAAAAAAATAAAGTATTTATAAAAAAAAAAGAAAGGAAGGCATTGTCATACTGTTAAGGGACAACTTCATTTGAACTCCTTTTATACATGTATATGTATATATTTTAGAAAGTATCTCATGCTATCCCAGTCACAATAGCTAGGATAAAACAAAACAAAACAAAACACTAAACATACACACACACACACACACACACACACACACACACACACACACACACA
>CAJQZJ010033222.1:4638937-4660937 GCA_907164525.1 Lophiomys imhausi | reverse complement strand
TAAATAAGAGTTAAATAAATAATAATTTAAAAGTTCGGTTACACCTCATCTATGCTCATAGCAGCCTTATTTGTAATAGCTAGAAAATGGAAACAACCCAGATGTCCCTCAACTGAGGAATGGATTAAAAAAAAAAAGAAAAGAAAAAAGAAAATTGTGGTACATCTACACAATGGAATACTACTCAGCCATCAGAAACAAGGAAATCATGCAATTTGCAGCCAAATGAATGGAACCAGAGAAGCTCATCCTGAGTGAGCTAACCCAGACTCAGAAGGATGCACATGGCATCTATTCACTTATAATTGGATTTTAGCCATATAGTACAGGATAACTATACTACAACCAATGTACCCAGAGGAACAGGAACATAGACTTTGTTACCTGTCAATGAGACACTTTGCCCTAGTGGGGCTGCCTTGTAGGATCCCGGTATATGAGGAGGCTCTTGGCCCTCATATGACTGCTGAACTGGGGTGGGGGACTGATATATAGGGACACTCCACTCTGGAGGAGTGGGATGGAATGGATAGGAGGTACAGGGTAGGAGGGTAGGGCTGGGAGGGGTAGAAAGAGGGTACTGTGATGGAGATGTAACTTGAAGTAATAAATAAAAGACCTCTGCCTTCTTTTAGGAAAAAGACCCTCTACCACCCATAGACAAGGAAATAACAAAGAACTACAGCTATGTTTTGGTATCAAGAGAAACAAAGGGAGCTCAGAATAATGAACAGCAAAGGAGACGCCTGAAAGGTAGAAGGTTGCTAAAAGCAGCCAGGACTAAGAGCTGAGAGATAGTCAATGTCAACATCTAAAAAAGCAGGAGTCAGAGAAGCTTCAGCTACCTATCACCAAAGGTTGGGCAGCATGGAAACAACTCATGATCTCCTTCCTTTTGGGCCATGGGAAAATGCATACAAAGTGTGGGCCCTCCGCTGACTCAGCCAGGGACAGCCCAGGTGACTAACCCATCTCACAGCAACTACTGCAGCCTTTGTCTAGTTTCTACCAAGGCTCTATTCAACCCAAAACAGAAGGAAAACAAGCAACAGAGACCAGAAATTTCAAGAGCCTTTACTCTCTGGGGAGCTCCTTTCATTGTTAGGAGTGTTGATTATTTTTCTTTAATTGCTTACTTCACATTAATTTCCCAGCTTTCCTTAACATCTCTGAACAAATATGATTCCACTCTGTTCACCCCTCCACACCAGGACCATCTTCATCTTTAATTGCTACTGGAGTGAGACAATGAACTCAGGAACAATTGGCCCAAGTCTATCTTTGGTCATGATGAATGTTTGCCACTTTAGACCTTTGGGTCAAGCACAATTAGGCTGAGAAAAGTCTCATCCTTCTAAAAAGGAAAAAAAAAAATCCTGCATCAGTATTCTGGCTAATTTGACCTAGTGTTCCAGTTTCCCATCCCAAGACTGTGGCTTGTCTTTTGGTCATCTCATTGACTTGGTAAGGATTGTTTTGTTTTTTGTTTTTGATTTTTTTTAATCTAATACTACATTATTAATAGTTACATTAAAATAAACCAGGACAATTTTGATAAGCCTCCCCTTTCATTCTAACTTCTAATGGTCTCATTTAGCAGCAAATAAAATACAAATGAGATATAATCTAAAATTCTGTATTGTCAGGGTTTACACTGAACACATGGATAAGCTTGAAGGATAAGCCATGATAGTTCAGCTTGCTTGCTAGCTAACTCTTTCCTGATGAAATGTAATTAACACTGCTAGATCAACTGTCTAGTGTTACATATTTAGTTCCTTAACTAATAGCTTTTTCTTGCATTTTCATGGACTGGCTGGTTGGTTCTTCCACTAGTCTCATCTGTGCTTATTCATATGGCTACATCTAGTTGGATGAAAGGTTCGAGACCATTTCATTCATGTGTGCTGGCTTTCAGCTGGCTTTTTTTTTTTTTCAATCCTACTCATGTGGTCTAACCTGGAGTAATTCATGACATGATGGTCTGACAGTTTGGTAATGATATGACATTTCCTTCTTGTCTCTAATTACACAGGAAGTGCTTGATACATTAGTCTTAGTAGCCACTTGCCATACTAGCAGTTGTATCTTGACAAGCGTGGAAGTCTGAGAGTTACATAATGTTCCCAGGTTCATATGCTGGGTTGAAATTATGAATCTATTGCTGGGCAATACATTCTACTTGGCAATAATCTGTTTTTTTTAATTGGTAACCATAAAATGTGTGTAGAAAATAGAAAAAGAACTCAGTATCTTTAAGCTTATGGAATGATTTTTCTCTTTTAAGATGGTTTAGTATGCAATCATGAACAGCTCCATCAAAGAAGGATCAGTCAAAGATGGTCTATCACCAATCACTCTCTTCAATATATGATACTTCATATTTTACATACTACTAGATGAGACTAGAAACAGTAATTACAAGGTGGAGGTCTATTAATCTCATACTTTTTTATATAATTATGTTCCTTTTATATGTATTAAATATATCCTTTTCTATTTTGTAGTCATTTAAGCAGCAATTACCATTTAAAAAGTTCACTACTATGATGAATGTGCAATTTGTATAAGGTCCTCATTAATATTAACCACCCGCTGTTAGGACCACAGTGACATCATCAATTATTTAGAAACTGGAAGATAAAAACAAAATGAAGTATTGACCTTAAAAAGCGATCTGACTTTAGAAATATTATGCTCAAAGTGATTTAATATATGGAGCTACACTTGGTAGACTTGCATGATTAATCATTTGAGTTAATAAAATTTCAGTTTTTATAAATAAAATCACTTGATTCTAATTAACTCACAAATGAAAACACAACAAAGCTAGTTTAAGAAAACCACTCAAACCAAACACTTATCTGCCCTCACATCCAAAACATCTCAGTGGAATCCTATACAGTTCAAATGGCCATTCTGAAGCCATGATGCTTAGCTTAGAGTTTTACACTTTCACTATTAATTACAATTTTACTCACATATCCACCACAATTATTAAAGAAAAAAAAGACTATGAGAGAGTTGAAACTAGAAAAACAGTTAGCTACATAATCTCTTTCACAACTCTTGTGTCCCCTTGCCTGCATCCCATCCTTACACATCATCAAAATCTTTTCTGGTTTTCCTTTCTAAATATCATGCTATCCCCACATTTATAGACATTTTCATATAAACATGACTACATTGTAGGTTAGGATTCACAGATAAGGATAAACATAAGTTTTTATTTGTTTTTTCTGAGTTTGGGTCACCTCACTTAATGTAATATTTCCAAGGTCCACCCATTTTTCTGAAAATGTCAAGACTTCATTTTTCTTTACAACTGAATAATGTTCTGTTTTTGTATGAACCAGGTTTTCATCACCCATTCATCTGATGATGGACATCTAGGCCGCTTCTCCTTCTTTGCTATTATAAGCAGAGCAGCAGCAAACACGGATGTGTAAATATGTCTATGGTCAGATGTGGGATTCTCTGGGTGTATTCTCAGGAAAGAAATAGTTGGGTCATATGATAGTTCTATTGAAGAACCTCCAAGTTGATTTCCTTAATGACTGTATTACTTTACACTCCCCCCGCCCCAACAGAGAACGATTCCTCTTTTCTCACACCTTTCCCAACATTTCAAATTATAGTACACTATGTTTGATAAAACAATATTTCTAAATAAGAACATTAAAACATAAAGTGCAAATGAAACATTCTAAAATTATACACGTGTACTTTTGGATTTCTTGGCTTTTGCAGAGAATCATGATGCAGTGTACATTTTATGATATAATATACTTTTTCACTAAATGAAATGTAATTAGAAGCTCTATTATGTTTTAGTAGATGAATTAGGCAAAATGCTGAAATTAGTGGCAAGAAGGCATTTATTGATAAATTTTAACATATTTATTTATTTGATATGTACACTTTAAGTTAAACAAGACAAACAAGCAAATAAAACCACAACCTAAGGCTTTTGGAAACTTTCAGATATTTAATGGAACATTAAAAATTAGAATTCATATTATCCTCCATTTGATATAATTTGTCCTAAACTTAACAGTGACCTAGAAAAAAAGGAGTATTTTCTCTATTAAAACCACAACGTCTTCGGGCTTGGTGGTGCACGCCTTTAATCCCAGCACTCGGGAGGCAGAGGCAGGTGGATCTCTGTGAGTTTGAGGTCAGCCTGGTCTACAAAGTGAGTCCAGGACAGCCAAGGATACACAGAGAAAACCTGTCTCAACAAAACAAAACAAAACAAAACAAAAAAAAGCAATGTCTATAAAAAACAATTAATTGAATACATCATTAATCATAAATGGACATTAACAATTTGGGGAATTTTTAAGAAAAGGGAATGTGTTTTTTTTTTAAAGATTTATTTATTTTATGTATATGAGTTGCTCTATCTGCATGTACACCTGCAGCCAGAAGAGGGAATCAGATCACATTGTGGATGGTTGTGAGCCACCATGTGGTTGCTGGGAATTGAACTCAGGACCTTTGGAAGAGCAGCTAGTGCTCTTAACCACTGAGCCATCTCTCCAGCCCCCAGGGAATGTGTTTTAAAAACTCAAAAGATGTCACTAATAAAAGAAAAAGAGAAATCATATAAGTAACTAACAGATATTATTATCTGATTTCATATTTTAGTGTTCAGATAATTGCTATAAAGAAATTATGAAATGCTTAGGTTTAATCCCTGATAGAATTTATGTTAATATTTTATTTAATTTATAAATTAATTTGTTAACTTAGAAAAAGAGAATTAAAACTATCATAAAATATTAATTAATATAAGTTATATTAAATATTATCATATGTTATATGTATTAAAATTTTTATAGGTGTATTATCATTTCCAAAACATCCAAAATACAGCTATTTTATAGAGATAGCTTCATAACGTAGCCAGTTTCAATTCTGATAAATAAATATTATAGAAAGGACCAGTTGTAATTATTTGTATAGACTCTCTTCATGTAAAACATGTTCATTCTTTAGAGAAGGAATTATTCATGCTATCTCTTTTCACATTGATTTTGGCCATCTTTGAGACCCCCTCTTCACCCTGAGGAAACCAGTCTTTCTTTTAGAAACTTCTAATGAGCTGCTTCCTCTTGAACTTGCTTCTTCCAATCTGATAGATCCAAAGTTCTGCTTCAAGTTAGGTGATTTCATTGAACATCTTAACCATGAAACTGCCACAACATCGAAATGAAATGAACTGTTAAGAGTCCCAAGGCATCAGCAGTTTTTCATTTTCCGAGATGTATAGTTCTGAAACATAGACGTCAATGTCTACTGCCTAAATCGGGCAGACTGACTTCAGATAAGCTCCCCTGGGCTTATAATATGTGTGTGCTGTGCAGAGTTATCTAAGCATTCAACGTGACTTCACATGCATTATTTATCCCATCGTTATCAGAGCACAGTGTATTTTAAAGCTCAGTGTGCTCATTTTACAGAAATTAAGGTTCAGAAATTGGGCTTCTAAAAAAAAATGCCTAACAAATTGAAATATGTTTATTCATTTTGACTAATTACCCTGAAATAAATATTAATTTCAATGCCCAAGGTATCCAGATAGCTTGGGTTTCAAATGGTCTTTACACATGTACCTGTGGCTAACAGCCTCATACCCACATTAACACTGCCTAGATTACATATCAGGATCTGAAGTCATGAACTAAGTATCTTATTTTATTTTATTCAACATATTCATGAATTTTTAAAATACGCATTCGGAACTTCCATTATATACATAACAGTCTTTGCGTTGCAAAAACTATAATATGGGTCTAAAACCAAATCAAATCTAGAAAGAACTGCATTCTGGTGGAAAAGGCAAAATTTCTGGTTTGATAAGTCTGCTGGTGGTTAGAAATGGAGAGAGGCAGGCACAGTGCATGGTGGTGGAAGTTCAGGTGGTGATGCTCTTACTCCAGATAGAGTAAAGCCTAGGTCAAATGACTTCTCCCCTCCTGATTCTGTCTTTGTACTGCTATGTCACCTTGGAGAATTTGGGGCATTCAGATAACAGAAGACATGACTCAAAATCTCCTCTAGTGTATGGCTTCTTCCTCCACATAATAAGTCCTTGTATAGGGAGCTCCAGAAGCAATTGATGTGCTGGTATCCTCGGGATTTCTTTCTCATATCACTCTGCCTGTCTTAATTTGCCATCTTAGCAAATTCCCATGGCCTCAGGATGATTCCAAAAATGTCCTTCTTGCTACTTTTTTTCCTACAATGTCTGAGTCAGGAACAAAGAGGTGTCTTGGATGTTTCTCTGTAAGGACAAAAGACAGGAACCACACATTCTGAGAAATGTGTCAGTTGGCAGTTCTGGGTGTGAACATCATAACTGTACTTCGAAGGATTAAAACAACTAGTAGCAATACATCACTAGGCAGTTTGATGTTATGGGACTACTATTGTATTGAGTGTGCAGTTAATCAACATATTGTTACATGACCATGTCTATAGAATTAATTAATTAAATTATTTAGCAGCATTTAAATTATCGTTAATTGATCAGCAGCTGTTAATCCTTAACCTGCCATAATAGATGAGTACACAGAGACACCTGGTAGATTTTAACAAGCCTTGGCCTGGATTGTGCAATCTTAGGCCATCTAAGCTAGCTCTTAGTTCTATTCTCCAAATATGACCCCATATATACATACATCCCCTGGGCTGTTATTCTCCATGCTATGCTGATGTTCCAGGCCACATAGAATGAGGTTCCTTTCTCTAACCCATCACATGTGTCCTCCTTCCTTCTCTTTGCTTCTCCTCCTTTTGAGGCTTCTTATTATTATGCAAGCTTCTCTGATTCAAAAGTCCAAGCACCTTAGACCTTTGTACCTGTCTTTGCCCAATCTCAGGCCTCCGCATTTAATTGACCAATCAAAGACAAGCAAGGTAGCACAACATTACTTGACGGACAACTAGCAAGCTTCTGGGAGTAAGTTAATTAACACTTAGAATGCATAACATCACCCCATCACATGTCTGTAAATCTTTCCCAGACATCTTACCACTCATTAGACTTCTCATCACAGTGCTAGAACTAGGTCGCACGATCCTTAAGCCAGTTATAGACAATTAGTAAAGAGTTACCATGATCATCTTAGACTAAATAAAGATACCCCCCAATAGAAATTTTCAGCAAAAGATGTATGAACAAATATGAGTCACTCCCACCAGGAAAGGAAGTTATTGGAAAATGGAATGGGAGATCACTGTCTCAGTTTAGTTTCTGTTATTCTGACCAAATATCCTGACAAAAAAGTAAAAGCCACTTAGGGGGCAAACAGTTTATTTAGCTCACAATTCCAGGATTACAGCCGCTTATAGCAGGGAAGTAAAGGTGACAAGGATTTAAAATAGTCATATGCCACCCGCAATAAAAGCAGAGAAAAATGAATGCATGTGAGCTTACCACTCACCATATTTTCTCTTCTCTCATGTAGTCCAGGACCTGAACGTAGGGAATGGCACCACCGACAGTGGACTGAGTCCTTGCCCCATCAAGATGTAATCAAGACCTGCTGAAAGCTAAGCCCTCTTGAGACTCCCTCACAGGGGAGTCTAGATTGTGTCAAGCTGATGTTCAAAGCTACTCATCACAACTACCAGCAGTGTTTCTTACACTACCTCTACCTCTAAATTTTCTCCTTTCCCCTACTTTCCTTTCCTTTTTAATGTATAGGTACCACCTCTCTCTCTCTCTCTCTCTCTCTCTCTCTCTCTCTCTCTCTCTCTCACTTAGTGTTCTAGAAATCCAAAAATGATTATTTGAGGAGGCTCTTCTTTGGCTTCCACATCTTATTACTAATCACCATATGTGCTTCCAAATGTCAATTCCTGTTCTAATGTTCATGGGCTCGCCTTGCTTCCCTAGCACTTCTATCTACAGGCGGTACATTGATTTATCATCCAGACAAGTACATTTTTGAGGCTGATAGGTTAATAGCTATATAAGGAAAACAGAGTAAGCCATGAATGGGTCTTACCTGCCTTGAAATGGATATTGCTTTACTTGTTCTGACTTATCCATAAATATGCTTAAATAAATTTCCTAATAAACAAATAAATTATTAGGGCCACATAACTGCTGTGTATCAATTGGCTTTAAAATCTGTAACTACATGAAATAATAACTAATGGTGGTAAGAGCTAAGGAGACCTAAGAAATAAGGAATATGAACTAAGGAAGTGTTGAGGCAGACTTTTTCTGTGTACACTCTCATCCTTCAATTATATGTATTGCTATCTATCAGTTAATTTAAGTATTGAAAAATATAATTGTAAGCCATGTCTGTTGCACACATCTTTAATCCCAACATGAAGAAGGTAGAGGCAGACAGAGATCTTGGAGTTCTAGGATAGAACAGGTAGACTAGTCTACATAGGAAGTTTGAGGACAATCAGGGCTACATAGTGAGAGCCTGACTCAAAAAAAAATGTAATTAGAAAGTATGACTTTTAAAGATTTGTTAATTTTATTGTTTTATGTGTATGAATCTTTGTCTGCATGCATGTATGAGAACCATATATGTGTACTTGAACATCTTGGGAGGCCAGAAGAAAGTATTGGATCCCTTAAAACTGGAGTTGTAGAAAGTTGTAAGCTACTTTGTGGTACTAGGAACCAAACCTGGGTCTTCTCTAAGAGCACCAAGTGCCCTCACCACTCAGCCATCTCTTCAGTCCCAGGAAAAATACACATTTTAGTAAAGAATTCATATTTAACTTTTCCTCTTATGAATATAAAAGGTTTATAATAAATACCATGTCTTCCTAGGAATTATGCACATAAAAATGGTGAGCATTATAACAACAGGATGCAAAAGAGAAACCAATTACTCTACTAAGTGTCTGATAAGATTTATTTTACTGAAAGACAATATCCCACACCCATCAAGTCAAGAATTTTAGAGATGCAGATTTCCTTGAGAAAATCTCATTTTGCTTTAGAGAGGACTGTGCAGCCACAATCCAAGGGGCACTTTTGGAAGTATCAAAAGCTTTTCTCCACACTGTTCTCTTGAGACTTGCTAATTCTTGCAGCTCACTTACTTTAACCACCCTAATATTTCCAATTTAGACCAGGACACGATGATATATGTCTGTAATACCATAATTTGGAAGGCTGAGGCAGGAAGATGGCAAGTTCTAGGCCACCCTGGGTTACATAGCAAGACTAAAATTATTTTTAGTGTGTTTAAATTTTTGATCTAAAATTTTGTATAAACACAATTCCTAAACACTTGTTAGACAGGAAAAGGGAATCATTACATATTGCTCAGCTTTAAAACCAGCAAGATGACTTCTTGAACTTTTAGTAGGTTTTTTTTAATGTTGCATTGATTATACTAAATGAATCATTGCTAGCTTTCATTCTCCAAACACTCAATATCAATAAGTATTTAAAATATGAAAAAAAATCACCTAATAGTATTCTGTTCAAAGTTAAAACACAACCTTAGACATGTCCAGGCCAAGCTATTTTCTCCTCAGGGGTAATACCAAATGTCTTGGTAATTTACACATTAAACTAGCTTAGCAGGTCAGATAGTTAGGAATCCTGGGAATGTCTTAATAGCAAAAGAGATCTGGAACCCCTGAAATGTTTGAGGACAACAGTAAGATTGGAGTTTTAGAAAAAGGTAGTATTTTGCAAGCAAAGCCTGGAAGCTAGTTGAATGCTAGGCCCATGTGAAAGAGACAGAGATAGAAACTTCAATTCAGAGAAATAGCTGTATAGATATTCATTATTTTACCTACTCTGAAATGTAACATCTGGAAATAGTCAGGAAGCCCCACAGCAAAGCTTGGCAGCAAAGCACCAGGATACCTAAGTAAGTTAGACTGCACCCTTTGAAGACATTTTAAAAACATGGGGAGAAAGCCCACTCATGGTGGCCATTCCCTTTCAAGTTTATGAAGTGCTGGGTACATCAGTATCCTGAAGAATATAGAAAGGAGGGGCTCAAGGCACAGCAAAACAACTCTTAAGCTTTCTCTTTATTATAATTATCTTTTCATTTGAACCACAGCCCTTCATACAACTCACAGAGAAACCACAACCTTTAGAATAAATGATGGCCAGGACATAGAGTTGATCTTTGCAGTGTTGAGAGGCCATTAAGCCAAATTATTATATATTTTGAGGTATGGGTGTAAGAAAGGTATCTTTTTCCTCCTTCAATTCATGATGATTTTCTTGTCCTGATCTTTTTCTAATGGGTGAGTTAAGTCATAGTCTGACCTCCTTGTGACCTGGCAATGGCATTTTCTATTCCATGCCTTTCCCTCCCTTCATTAAACATCGATATGCTCTAAAATGTTAAGCCTACACTTTCTGAACTCTAAGTCTAATCGTGACCCTTCTGTATTATAAACCCAATCCTCATCCTTGTGTGTTATAATTCTAAGACAACCCTAAGCCACAAACAAAAGATGTATATTTTTCATATTTTATTGAAATATGTACATATTACTTACAATACTGCTTCGCAAAACATAAAACTGTGAAGTATTCAGATATTGATGCCCAAGCTGCTGTCATCCACTTCATTCTCATGAATGAAGCTTATATCACTTTTACTGAAGAAAAATTAAAAGGGAAATACATTTAAAGTTTGCACAGTATCACACTTAGAGATTTAGAAAAAGTAAGAAAAACTTTAAAATTAAACCAAACTAAGGATCTCATCTTCCAGCTGTCTCCACACTCCCTTCTCTGGTCACTCACACGTTTACAGACTGTGCCACAACACAGGGAAGAAAAACAACTTATTTCTCCTCAGAGGGGAAGAGATTCTGAGGTGAACTTTGGAGTATATTGGCTCTCCTTTATTTTATAGATGTAAAAACCAAGATTCAGTGTTTCCAAAAAATACATCAATGGAAGAATCAAGGAAATGGTCCTAATTCCATCCTGCTTTTTCATGACTTTGACCCAAGAATAGGTCATTGGCATACTTTAGCCTGGATTGTGCATATTATATCCATTCAACAAACAGATAAAGAGCTTTAAAAAAACAAAAATGAAACAAAATCTCGCATAAGTCCCCCATCCTCATCTCTCAAACCTCCTCTTTACTCATCAATTGTTGAACCTGGGTGAAGCCTGCTGACTTAGGGTCACTATTGCTGTGACAAAGCACCGTGAACAAAAGCAACCTGGAGAGGAAAGGATTTATTTGGCATGCCTATTATGTGTCATAGTCCTTTGAGGGAAGCCGCAGTAGGAACTTAGTCTGGTTCAGAATCTGAAGTAAGAAGAATCTGATGCAAAGGCCATGGAGGGATGCTGTTCACTGGCTTGCTCCTTGTGGCTTGCTCAGCCTGTTTTCTTTCTTTCTTTCTTTCTTTCTTTCTTTCTTTCTTTCTTTCTTTCTTTCTTTCTTTCTTTCTTTCTTTCTTTCTTTCTTAATGTTTATTTGTTACCTCAAGTTACAGCTCCATCACTGTCCCTTCCCTCCACCCCTCCTGGTCCCACCCTCTCACTCTCTCCCCTTTCTCCCCCTATTCTTACTCCTCTGGTATGGGGTGCCCCCACATATCAGCCCCCCTCAGTTCAGCAGCCATATGAGGGCTAAGAACTTCCTCTTCCACTGGGGGCCTACATGGCAGCTTCACTAGGGTAAATGTCCCACTAACAGGTAACAAAGTCTACGTTCCTGTTCCTTTCAGTCTATTGGTTGTAGGATAGTTATCCTGTAATATATGCCTAAAATCTAGTTATAAGTGAATAGATGCCATATGCATCTTTCTGGGTCTGGGTTAGGTCACTCAGGATGAACTTTTCTAGATCCATCCATTCTCAGCCTGGTTTCTTACAGAACCCAGAATCACCAGGCCAGGGATAGCACCTCCCACAATGGGCTGGCCCCTACTGCATCAATCACTAATTAAGAAAATGCCTTGTGGGTCTCCCAACAGCCTGGTCTTAAGGAGACATTTTCTCAATTGAGGTTCCCTCCTTTCAAATGACTCTAGTCTGAGTCAAGTTGACATAAAAGGTGCCAGCACACTTGCTAAAGGAGATTTCATGGACAATAGAAAAGATCACTGGTAAATGCACACACACACACACACACACACACACACACACACACACACACACACACACACAAAATCCATAGTGGGATGGGATATTAAACTCATTTTCACTTAGGCTGTGGGAGTTACTACAGTAATATAAATAAACACATATCACATAGCCCGAGGATACCTATGAAACATGGATCTATACACTAAATAGCCATTTATTTCTAAAAGTGAAGGTGCCATTTACCTGCAGGATTTCCTGACAGGCCTATGGAGCATGTTATCTTAAGGAACTTCCTTAAGGAACAGACTCTACATTCCATCTCATTCCCAGAGTCCTGGATGCAGAAACCTCTCTTTCACAAAGGTGTGAGAAGCCTGTGAATTATGTTAGACTTTACAGAACCATCTCAGGCTTTGATGAATCATCAGTTACATGCTGCTGTTATATTTCATTTCCACTTTCACTTTTATCTTTTCCTTTCTCCTACTTTTTTTTTTAAATTTTACCTGGCTGTTCATTTTCTAACTTCTTCAGTGAGTGCTTGCTTGACTCATCAATTTTTCAGCCTTTCCCTTAAAAAACAAAAATGACATATAGATTTTTAAGACCATAAACTTCTCTTTGTGATTGATCTTAGTCATATCCTATTACTTTTCAAATGCATAATTTTCAATGTCATTCATTCCAAATACTTTCTTAATATATATCTTTTTTTCTAATCAATTTCTAAATGTGTTTCTTTCTTAGTAGTGGAATATAATACATGGGTATAATAATATTTCTGCCTTTTAAATTTTCATTGCAAGCTGATTACAGTGATGCCTGAGAAGACGCACTGTGTGTGGGTGCATTGTTTATAAACCATAACTGAAGAAATATTTCAAGGTTTGCTCTTTAATGTTTACAAACTAACTTCTTATTTGTTTCACTTGGAGCATGTTTTAAAGGAACAGTCCTTATTCACCAGTGCTGACATCTGGGTGGGTCTCTCTGGTTCGGTTCTTCCTGTCTGGTGTTCTGGAGATTTACCCACCATATTCTTTTTCCTTATGTGCTTGATTTATTTTTATTATAAGTTTCACTTTTTCCTTTTCTTTCTGAAAAACAATTTGCAGAGTATCTAAAAGCCTATAATAAAGAATTTCTTTTTTTTAATTAAATACTTTATTTTTTTTTCAAGTTACATCTCAGTCACAAACCCTTCCCTATTCCCCCTTCCTGTCCCATCCTTCCACCCTCTTCCCCCCAACAGCTTCCCCTTTCAGTCCAACAAATGGTTCCTTCTCTTATAGCAGTAAATACTATACAAAACAACAGAAATAAATATGCCACATTTATGAGAGTTAAATGGCCCAGTATACATTCCCAATGTCCAGTTCATACATATTTGACCCCTGACTTTAACATTCTACCATCTAACCATCTCCATGAGTTTAAAGTTCTATAACTAACTCAGCTTTCATACTAACTTGCATCACTATTATAACCACCTTCTTAGATCTAGAACGCCCTCTTGATTCCTAAACAACTCAAAATTTAACTATGAGACTCTAGCTGTCTATTCTTCAACCACCTCAGAGACCTGAGAGGGATAAATATATCTGATTATATAGGAAGTGCAGGACCTGCAGCTTCCAAAACTAAGAAATGACATACCAGTGACTGCCTGGACAGTTCCCATTTTCTCTCCATACATTCTAGCATCAGTCTTCAGCCTTTTGGTCCTGTTTCTCTGACAGACATTTATTGTAGAGCAGGGATTATGAAGGACTTACCTAGCCTGTCTTGGCAGAGCTAGGCTGTCGACTTCCCTGCTACCAAGTTTTGTCCTTTTTGGACAGTAGTCTGTCTGCAGTTGAATAAAGAATTTCTTTAGGAATGATTTCTCTTTTGTTTACCATATGTCTTATCAGCCCAAGACCACTTTAAACTAAATATGGTCCTGAGATGTTTTGAGCAATTTATGTGATATCATTTTGGGCTGCAACCCCACAAGTAGCAGGGCACTGGCTTCCATTATGAGTTCCAAACAGCTTCCCATTATTGCTCTCCTCTGGAAAAGGGCACTTTACTTCAGCATCTTGTGATGTTGGTGATGCTGAGGTGGCAGATCGTGTTCACTTGCGCTTTCCCACATACTGAGGGTGCACTAACAAGGCCTGAGCTTGAAATCCCTGTCTCCAGGAAACATTTGATCGGGAACAGAATCTGTTGCCTGAGGATGGAAAGAAAAGTTTGGGGTAGGGCAAGTAAGTATCTCTATGTCTGCAGACTCTACTGAATCATTGTACCATCAACAGGAGGCAAGAGTGGAACATGTCCTATTTACCCAGAATGTAAAGAAGACAAAACTCCCATCCCAATGGCTAGTTGAGGCTCTGCAGCTTCTAATGAAAAGGAAGCACCAAGGACCTCAAACCAGGGCTGCTGGTATCCTCCAGGTTCCTAACCACTGCACTTTCTTGTCAGTATCTCATCTTTTCACTAGCCACTTAGAAAGTCACCATAATATATGGGGGGGGGGGCCTGTGGGCCATCAAGCTTAACTACAAATCAGGGATCTGTAGGTTCAGGGGCAGATCCTGTCATAGGGGAGTAAGATGGAGGGAAGAGACAAACACCACACATATGTATGCACACACTTGTATTTGTTTTCTTTTGGTTTTTAATCTTTTGTTTTCCTGTAATTTAGTCTTTTGTCAGACCAACAAGTCTAGCCTAGCAAAAAAGGAGGCCAGACAGAACTGGGAAGAAAAGAGAAATATTTGTCCATACTTTTCTGTATATTTCTTCTTTGATTCCCTCAAAATTTCACTAAATATAATCTAGAAATTTTAGAAATGGTGATAACACCAAGTGAATCACCACTCTAGTCAAAAAAAAAAAAAAAAGACTTGATTTTTGCCATAGACAATAGAAAGACTTATTCTTGGACAGGAATCTAGTGAGCAGCTTGGGATAAAATTGCTCTTTGTCCTTCAATATCTGTTTTTGTTCCCAGGAATAATGTCCCTGTAAAACACTACTGCTAATCTAATACTGCATGGGCTTTAAGCCTTGCATCCTTTACAACCCTCTGCCACGGGTAGTGATTCATTGTGCTGGTACCCATCTCAGGAGAGGCTCTGCTCTGATACAGTGGCTCGCAGACATGCAGAGTGAAGCCAACTGCCTCTCGGCCATAAATCAAACGGTCTGATAACTGACCTGGCAGTTTTTCATCTCAGATTTTCATTTTATTCACTAGAAATATCCTTTGGGGAATGCTATAAATGCTTTTGGAATGGAAGCAGCGTCAATTGTTTCTTTCGCAAAAGATAAAGAACAAACTTTATTTGTTTAAGACGAAATTGGTTGGGCTAATTGGAAAGTTATTTGTCTTTGTTTTTGTGTGTGTTATTTTTATCACCTATGTTTATCCCTTAAGAAGTAAACATCCTTCAAGGGCAACAAAGAGGCCTTTATTAAAAAAGCACAGAATAAGAAAGACTCATTTAGGTAAAATCAGTTGTCCCCCGCCTCTGGCACACCAGCACCCATTCTCCCCCACCTTCCTTTAATAACACACCATGACTCATGCTATCATGATTCTCTCTGTCTCTGTCTCCCGACCCACACATACCTTATCTCTCTCCTCACCCACTTCTGTGATCCCAGAGTACAGAGCAGATGAGCCAAGGTCGACTACCTCCCTTCTATAATTCTGAGATGTAAATACCTTTTCTAATTCTTAAAAAAAAAAAGTACAGTGTGTCTGTCATATTTTAGATGGCATAGCTTTTGTTTTTAATTTAAACTTGGTGTTTTTATTCTTTGACAGTTTCATATGTGTCTATAATGAATTTTAGCTATTTTCACACACCCCTCCATTCTACTCTTTCATGCTCCATTTCTCTCCCAGTGAAGAGAGAAGTCCTCAGCAAGTCTTCCTCTTAATTCATGTCGTGTGTGTGTGTGTGTGTGTGTGTGTGTGTGTGTGTTATCTGTAATTTAGTTCAAATCACTTGTATGAGCATGAGGAGTTGGAAGGCTGGACAGCTAGTGGTTGTTTACACCACTGAATAAAGAGCCCTTGACTTCCCTAGCAGGCATTACTGTAGATAGAAGTGATTTTCTCAGCAGCATATAGAATAAACATGCATGTTATCACTGATAGTGTAAAAGTCCACCAAGTGTTATGATATTGAGCTATACCTAATGAGGGATAATCATACAGGGTTTGGTGGACACTAGTTGTGCGTTCTAGCTGAAAATAATCAATGACCAAAGGTTAAAAATCCAGATCTTGTAGTAAAAATTTTCTTAAACCTAAGAAACAGTATCTAATTCGAGTAGTATCTGTAACTTCAACATTTACTACTTTCAAGGCACTGTTCTCAGTATTGTTGGATAAGACATGGAACAAAATAACCTGTTTCCCTCACATCATGGGGAGGGAAACAGATAATAGATAAATGTACTGTTGGTCAAAGCACCAAATAACGAAGCAAAGCAGTAGGAGTATGATGAGTAAGGGAGGTCATGACTTTATAAATCTATCTATCTATATATATATATATATCTCCCTATCTATCTATCTATACATATATATATATCTACTGTGTTGTTGTTTTTCTTTTTTTAGACAGAGTCTTGCTATATAACACCTGGAACTTGATATATAGCCTGGGATGGCCACAACTCACAGTCCTCCTGCCTTAGCCTCCCAAGTGCTGGGATTACAGGCATTTGCCACCATACCCATTTTAGATGAGGTAGTCAAAACAACCTCAGAGGAGGTGGCATTTGTATAGAGAAGGAGGAAAGGTGTATGGTTTACATCTCCATAAGAGTAGAACATTCTAAGAAAGGACTCATGGTAGTAGTATTAAAATAGAGAAAGACTGGTGTGCTAATCCGGTGAACATCTTGAAGTGTCAAGACCCAAGGCCAAGGGGGTAGACCAGGCCCTATGTGGTAGATCTATGAGGTCACTGTGAGGACTTGGCTTTTATCCTGAACCATATGGAAAGTTCTCAAGAATTTTTAGCAGAGGAGAGATATAGCTTATGCTTCAAGTGACATTGTGTGTGAGATGGGGTTAGTTTTGTGTCCTGAGGGGTTAGTTTTGCAAGTGTTAGAGTGGACAGAACAATAAGCAAGTCCTGTAAGGATTCAGATGAAGGGTGACAGTGGCTGGGGACAAGGTGGGAACTGTAGGTATAGCATTCTGGATACATTTCAAAGGTGGAGCCATCGAAGTCAGCTTGTGTATGAAATCCTAGAGCAGATCATGGAAGAATGAAATCAAGGATGACGAAGAGTCTTTGACATAAGCAACTGGAAAAGTAGAGTTGCCATTTACGGCAACATGAAGATTGTGAGATAAGTTGTAAGGAGGAGAAAAAAGTCAGAATTTATTTCAATGGCTTAAACTAGCAAAACCTAATAACATCCTAGAGAGGCTATCTGTACTTGAGGAAATAGGAGATTGAATGGGCAATCAGCTAGATAGATATGGAACTGCTAGATAAGGGAAATTTCTCTAGAACAAGGGTCTAGAGAGGAGAGCAGAAAAACAGCAATGTAGGCTTCTTTCTTAGATCCCTTCTCCTTGTTCTATCTAACTGGATCACTTAGGGGAGAAAAATACAGTTGATACCTACATTTGAAGTCTTCTGTAAGATGTCATCTGGAAACAACTTGCTATTTACACTTGTAATAACAAAAGATGAGGATTTGAAGATGGTGGCAGCCAGCACTGGCTCATTTTGAACACAGGGAAAATAGAACACTGCAGAGATATAAACACACTAAGCAACAACCTGAGAGGCGCAAACCCACTGGGTCTCACCTGGCAAACCCAGGAACTAATAAAAGTCCCTGGGTGAGACTCTCACACACAGAAAAATAGACCAGCCGGCCACAGAAGCCATGGAAGCCAAGGAAGCAGGTGAACCTCATAAAGAGAGGAGCCCATGGGCACGAGCCACTCAAATACCCAGCGAGCAGCTCCGAACCTCAGACAGAGGTGCTCACCAGCCTCCTGAGCACCTACCTTCCATGCAGGCATTCCAACACAAAAAAAAAAAAAAAAAAAGAGGACCAGCAGAGCCACAGGAACAAATATATTCTCAGCAGAATCATTATGGCGGCAACTCACAGCAAATTCTGAGCTACAGGAGAACAGCAGGACCACCTCAGTATCTCTCCAGCAGAGCAGAGGTCTGGGAGGCACAGGCATATTTGGGTTTACTCAGAAAGATGTTGGACATACAGGTCCCTCTACTGGATATACAATCACTCGGAAAAACACTGTGGCCAGATGAGGCAGCGGGCTACACTTCCTGCATCGGTAGTGTCCCACATGTCTGATCACTGCAGGGACTTGGCCAGCAGCTCCAAACGCCAAATAGAGGTACCATCTGGCTGGCTGAGCACCCAGTTTCCACACGGCCGTTCCAGCACCCAAAAGAAAACCAGTAGAGCCACAGAAATTGTAAGAACAGCGTGGGCTGAAAGACCTGTGGTCAAGTTAAAAGGCTGCAGAACTCCACTGAGTCCAAGCCCTGTAGACAGGATTTGGTGTTGATATAAGATCCTCCACCCAGTACACCTGGCCCCTCTTCAGTGGGATACCTGGTCTTCAGCATCTACAGTTCCAGCCCTGGAGCAGCGGGTTCTTGGCCTTTGTGCACTGCCTGAGTGACTCAGACTACAAGGGCTTAGCACTTAAGCCCAAGAGGCCCAGAGGTACCCCAGGGACCAGCTAGGAGAAGCCACCTGGGGGGAACATGATCACAGACCTGACCCTCTGACCAGACACATGAGCATCAGGGGATCTGCAGCTTTAGCTCACAATCTGTGGTCCTCCGAGCCCCATCAACATCATTAGGAAGACCTGCTAGAACTCAAGACACTGCAGGCTGGAATAATACATTCCACCCAATCCCTGACCTGAGATCCCAGTTGGGACACAACTGGAAGGGGTGAACTTTGGGGGTCCAACTGAAATCCAGCCCCCAACACAAGACCCCATCTAGCTTGTGTTGAGCTACAGACCACCAAGATTATACAGCCTCTACACCAAAGTTTCATCCTTGACACAATGTCCAGAACACACTAGGAACAATCAGCTAAGGACAACCAGATGGCTAAAGGTCAGCGAAAGAACAAAACTGACAAAAATCAGGGAAATGTGACTCCAACAAAATTCAGAGATGCTAATACAGCAACCCCTGATCATCCCACCACAGCTGAAACACATGAAAATGATGACAAATCTATACTTAGGAAAATGATAGACCTTTACAAGAAGATGATGAATCCTTGATTTATTTTAAAGAATCCACAATTTTACAAATTAAACCAATAGAGAATTCCATTAGAGACCTCCAGGCAAACTCAGCCAAATATGAATGGGAAAAAGACAGGCTATGAAAGATTAGAAAGATTGACAGACAAAAAGCCAAATTGGAGCAGGAAATGTATAAAACTTATAAAACTGTTCAAGACTTGAAACTAGAAATGGAAGCAATAAAGAAAACACAAGCTGAGACAATCCTGGAGGTGGAAAACCAAGGGAAGAGAACAGGAACTGCAGACATGAATATCAAAAGTAGGATACAAGAGATGGAAGACAGAATCTCAGGTGTGGAAGATCCAATTGAAGAAATCAGTACAACAACCAAAGAAAATGAGAAATCTATACAAGTTTTCACCCTCACCAACCAAGAAATCAAGGACTCAATGAAAAGACGGAACCTAAGAATTATAGGCATAGATGAAAGAGAAGATTCCAGACTCCAAAGTCCAGGAAACATCTTAAAAAAAAAAAAAAAAAACATAGAAGAAAACTCCCCAAACCAAAAGAAAGAGATGCCTGTAAAATTCCAAGAGGTATACAGAACTTCAAACAGATTAGACCAGAAAAGAAATTCCTCTTGACACATAATAGTTGAAACTCCAAATGTACAGAACAAAGAATATTAAAAGCTGTAAGAGAAAAAGGTCACATAGTAACCATAGAAAAAAGTAACATACAATGGCAGACCCATCAGAATTACACCTAACTTCTCCTCAAAAACTTTAAAAGCCAGAAGGGCCTAGGCAGATGTCCTGCAAGCTGTAAGAGAACATAAGTGCCAGCCCAGACTACTATGCCCTGCAAAACTCCTAAGAGATATGGGGAAAGATGCCATCCTTGCCTTCTCCCCTAAACTCAGGGACAAGGTAAAGATGTCCACTTTCCCCATATCTCTTCAACATAGTACCTGAAGATCTAGTCAGAGCAATAAGACAACTAAAGGAGATCAAGGGGATACAAATTGGAAAGGAAGTCAAATTATCCCTACTTGCAGATGGTATGACAGGATACATAAGTGACCCTAAAAATTCTACTGGAGAACTACTACAACTGATACACACCTTCAGCGAGGTGGCTGGATACAAAATTAACTCAAGAAAATCAGAAGCCCTTCTTTATACAAAACATAAATGGACTGAGAAAGAAAGTAGGGAAACAACACCCTTCACAATAGCCACACTGCTATACATTGTGATGCACAGACATTCAGGAAAACCCTCATTAACATATTTTTTAATTAAAGCTAAAAATGAAATAAGGTATAATTGTACCTTACAGTAGAGAAATGCATCCTTTTCAACATTAAATCATTAATGACAGAGAAATAAGGTCTTACTTATTCTGAAAAGAGACAATCCCATCACTATACCCTTCATTTTCAATACCAGAGCTGACAGATATGTGAGCCTCATTAGGAATAGACAAGAGTCTCTAGACATCTGTTACTGCGGATGGCTGACAGTCATTCTAAACACATTGACTCTAGTTATGATAGAAGATGGCACTAATGAGGATTATAGACCAATGGGTCACTACCCTGGCTGCACAATAGATTTACCAGTGCCTGAGACCCACACTCAGAGACTCTCTGATTCATTTGGTGTGTGTTAGGAAGCAGAAATGGACATGTTTTAAAACCTTCTCGGATAATTCTGACACACAGCTGAAGTGCAGAACCACTGCCTAATGTTAGTTTTTCCTTTCAAGGTGAAGACATCAGGTATGATGAGACAGGTTGAAATTTGATCTCATCTCAAAATCAGAACACAGAATTGGCTATCTCTACTGGAATCATCTTGTTCTATGGTACCTCTGACTGTATACAAAGTTCTCTCTCTCTCCCTCCCTCCCTCCCTCCTTCCCTCCCTCTCTCTGTCTCTCTCTGTCTCTCTCTTTGTTTTGTGTGTCAGCACCTTGAACTTCAGGTAAGATGTGAGGGTGGTGAGTGGCCATCTGTGAGAGGTCACAATGCTTTCTGTTCTCTTTCGTTGGATAGAGATGACTATTGCAGGTTTCAGAGATGTGGGCACAAAATGGGTCTTCCTTGACTTCTTTTACTACCATTGACAGGAGTGTATGAGAAGAAGAAAGTCTGTTGCAAAAATTATTTTAAATGATGGAGGAAGAGTGAGAATGAGGAAAAGATAACTGCATGCAAGAATGCTGGAGGAGCTGATTAGGGGCAAAACAATTTTCAGTTTCGATGGTCAACCAAATGTGGTGACAATCATATCTTCAGTTCTGTAGTTATGGATTGATGAACAATATATATTGCTTATTATCAATATGCTTTCAAATTTATGTGAATGGTTATAAGTTATAGGTTCAATTCAGTTTTTAAAAATTCATTCAACATGGTGCATGGATTTATTTTTGACTCCCGATTAATATCTCATATTTAGCTCACATCCTTCAAAAGGAATCCTTTTCAAAAGTCATATTTTCCATTTTAAAGTCAAGCACACTGATAGATGAGTTTAAGTATTTTTCTATTTGGTCATTTAGATCATCTTAGTGTTCTGCTTGCTCTGAACACACACACACACACACACACACACACACACACACACACACACACACACACACAC
>CAJQZJ010033222.1:4623713-4638927 GCA_907164525.1 Lophiomys imhausi | reverse complement strand
CACACACACACACACACACACACACACACACACACACACACACACACCCTGCATTAGTTTTGGGGATTACTATAACAAACTGAACTAAAAGGGGTGGCTTAAGCAATAGAAGGATATTTTCTCACAGCCATGGAGGTTGAATTCCAAGATCAGGTGTCGGTAGGGTTGACTTCCAAGGCTACCTCTCTGGTGATCTCCCTCTGCTTTCCTCTTCTGTTTCCTTTTTCTCTATGTGTGCTCAAGCTTCTTCATAGAGTCATCATGTTGAATTTAGGGCTTATCATAAATGTTTTGTTTTCACTTGATTTCCTCCTTAGAAACCTTGTCTCCCAACAAGATTCCTATATTAGATAGATTCCCCGGGGAAAAGAACTGATAGCAGGCATATAGATTATCAAGGGGGTTTACTAAATGTGTTTGTGATAGTGGCTGGCATGTCTGAAAATGATGGTTTTCATGCTGGAGAGGCCAATAATCTCATAGCTGCTCACTCTTCAAGATTAGATGTCTCAGCATTCCCAATATGGCATCCAAGGCTTGGAAGACTCCTAGAGAGCCATTGATCTACAGCTCACATTGGACGCTCAAAGGAGCTGAGTTTTTATATCAGTGAAAAGTAAGTAAAACTTGCCAGTCAGAGGGAAGACAATCAGGCAAATAGTGAAGTCTCCTTGGGTCTCCTCTATAATCTGAGCTGCCACCAGAAGGTGCCACCTCTATTTAGTGTAAGCCTCTCTTCCCATTTTAAAAACTTGAGGAAATAAGCCCCTCACAGGTGCGCCCAGTGCCTTTCAGTTGGTTCCAGATTCAGTCAAGTGACAACCAAGGTTAACCATGACCATTCTTTTCTGATATACCAAGAGCTAGAACTTTAACATTGGATTTGGGAGGACATAATTCAGTTTAGCATACATATGTGTATCAGCACATACACAAGTATGGCTACCATTGGGGACAGAGTTTAAATTAGCTTTTCTTTTCCAGCAAGTTTAAATTTAACATATCTTTAGAAATCTTACATTGTTGAAGTAGTAACTTACATATCTTTAGAAATCTTACATTGTTGAAGTAGTAACTTACATATCTTTAGAAATCTTACATTGTTGAAGTAGTAACTTACATATCTTTAGAAATCTTACATTGTTGACGTAGTAACTTCTGTTTCATTCAAAAATGACATGTGCAAAATATTTATTTCAAGTGATTCTGAAAAATCACAAATCCTACTATATGAATAAAACATGAAATATTTGTTTTTCTGAGTCTGGTTTATTTTATTGAACATGAAGACCACCAGTTCTATACACTTCTTTTTCAAATGGCATAATTTTGATCTTCCTATGGTTGAATATTTTTCCATTGGGTCTATACCACATTTCTATACATTCATCTAGGACAAGTAGGACTGGGTTCAAATATTGCTTGTTGTGAATAATGGTGCAATAAACATGGAAGTGCAAATATCTCTGTGGTAACTTGACAGAAGAGTCCTCTGGACAAGAACTCAGAGACAGTACAGCTGTGTCATATGGTAGTTCCATTTTTAGTCTTTGAGAACTCTACACACCAATTTCCAAAGTGGCTAGAGGAGTTTACATTCCCACCAACAGTGTATGAATGTTCCTACCCCTGATCTCCCTATGCTTGCTCCCATATTCTGTTCTGTATTTGTTACCCGTTTTGTTTATGTTGTCTGACCAGAGTGAGGTGAGGGATCTTCATTTAACTTTTATTTTTATTTCCCTGATGGCTGAGGATATTGAATTTTTGTTATACATTTAATGACCATTTATTCTTCCTTTGAGAACTGTCTGTTCAAAGCATTAAGTAATTTACTGACGAGACAATTTGGATTATTTTTTGTTTTTTTTAAATAAATTTATTATTTGTTGCTTCAGGTTACATCTCCATCATATTGTCCTCTTCCCACCCCCCTTCCCAGCCCTGCTCTCCCACCTTCTACCTCCTAAGCCTTCCATCCCACTCCTCTGGAGTGGAGTGTCCCTACATAACAGTCCCCCACCCCAGTTCAGAAGTCATATGAGGGCCAAGAGCCTCCTCATACACTGGGGCCTACAAGGCAGTACCACCAGTGAGAAGTGTCTCATTGCCAGGGAAAGAAAACTAAAAAACAAACAAACAAACAAAAAAGTCTATGTCCATGTTCCCTTTGGTGCGTTGGGTGTAGTATAGATATCCTGCACTAAATAGCTAAAATACGACTATAAGTGAATAGACACCATGTGCATCCTTCTGAGTCTGGTTTAGCTCACTCAGGATGAGCTTCTCTAGTTTCATCCATTTGGCTGCAAATTGCATAATTTCATTGTTTCTGATAGCTGAGTAATATTCCATTGTGTAGATATACTGCAGTTTTTTAATCCATTCTTCGTTTGAGGGACATCTGGGTTGTTTCCAGTTTCTAGCTATTACAAATAAGGCTGCTATGAACATAGATGAGGAAACTTCCTTTTTTTTTTTAGTTCTTTATATGTTCTAGATATCAGTCCCATCATATGTGTATGTCTACAGCATGTCCCTATCAGAACAATGTACAATGTTAAGAAAATTCTGTGTGTAGGCACTAATGTCATAAAAGATTCTTTGCAAAATAGAGTTTATGGAATGTATTTCTATAGTTATTCATGAAGGTCATTACAAAACATTGATAACTTGATGGGTCCTAGTTGTATTAGTCACGGTTCTCTAGAACAATAGAGCTAGGTTTGAGTGGTATGTATGTGTTTGTGATGTGTATGTATATGGTGTGTGTGTGTGTGTGTGTGTGTGTGTGTGTGTGTGTGTGTGTGTAAAAAACAGAAGGCTTACTTAATTTATACCATATCATATGACATATAGTTAATGAATTAAACAAATTTTATCTCCCTCTCTACTTGAAAGATGTAGAAATATTTTTGTCCCTTTGAAGTTTATTTGCTTGAGACTCAAAATGTTTCATAATATAAAACATGTGTTTCAAAAATTCAACCTGAAGCAAACTTTTTAAAATATCTGGATTAGAAAGTTTAAGAAGGGAATGAATAACCACACAGCAAGGTAATTTTATCATGAGCTTTCATTTTTCTGCTCAATCCATCTTAGTCTACAGAGAATGATGAAGTTAAGTGAGAAGCACGCTGTACCTGTGCCAGCCCTGGCCTGGAGAGGAACCAGCAGAGGAAACTTTGTTTCCCTCTGTTGGGTGCAAATAATTTTCCTTGAGCTGAAATTTCAACTTTTCAAATAGGTGTGTTCCAAAAATGAAAACTGATGGGAAATGTCCAATTCAGAGACAGGCCTTAACTTCAAACCCCTGAGTACAAGAGAGAAATGCACTACTGGGGTTGTTGCCAATGGGCAATTCTTTTCTTTTTTAAGTCTTTAAACAAATCTTAAAATGTTATTTTATGTGTATGGATATTTTGCCTGCATGTTTGTCTGTGCTCCTCATGGATACTTGGTGTTCATAGAGGCCAAAAAGTATTCATGATCAGATCCCCTAGTACTTGAGTTACAGACAACAGGTAGTTAATATGTGAGAGCTGGAAATTCCACCCAAGTCCTCTGGAAGAGCAGTCAGCTCTGTTAGCCACTGAGCCATCATCTCTCCAGCCCAGCAGGTATGTTTTTAAGAAAGGAAGGGCTCAGAGATACGACTAAACATTTATAGCTGAACAGAATAGGGAAAGTGTCCAAGCAAAGAGTAAAGATTATGTCCTTCCTAAATAAATAACTTCCTTCCTTGGGAGGAATGAACTAATAAACTAACCTAAACCAAACTAAATTGAAGTATTGAAGTAAGTATAATTTAATACTTTTTGTGCTACACAGAAGAACTTATGGATTAAAAAAATAATAATAATCTTCAAGGAGAAACCAGACTGTTCTGTAGACATCACTCTTATGGCACAATGGTTGGCCTCCCGGGAGCTAAGATGGCACATGTAGAAGATGGTGAGGAAGGTGCAGTGGAACACCCATCAGCCATAACCTGCTGATTCTAGGGGGGATGGTATTTCATTTTATCTTTTGCAGGGGAGAGCTGGCATATACCCTTGATGACAAGGGACTGAACCACCATTGATTTTTTATTGATTTTATCAGAGAGAGACAGAGAGAGCAAGACTTTTCTAGGTTTAGAGATCCCATAATTCTCAGAATTAGAATTTCTGATGATAAAAAGGATTTTAGTCAAAAAAAATCAAAGGAATTGCCATGTGCTGTTATTTTCGCAATAGGTGAGAATCAATGCTAGGGCAAATATTGTGCAAAAGACTGAGGAAAATTAAAGCATACAGGATTCAATGAGCAAAAAAAAAAAAAAAAAAAAAACTTTAGAGGAGAAGATGTGAGGATACTCAAGTGCTAAAGTACAATTCAAGAGTTTTACAATTATATAAGACAGTAATATAAGCCAAAAAACATAGCAACTTATGGTTCTTGGGTGACCGTCTAGACAGAAGGTCAATAGGTATCCAGGAAAAGCTGCAGTGCTCATGGGAAAAAGGGATTTGACCAAAGCCATAAACAGAAGCTATGGTATTGTAGGCTGACCATTGTTCAGAAGGGGACATACAGGATAACCTACCCATTCAATATAATTTGAAAGAGAAAGAGCGAGGGGGCAATGAGTAAATAAAAGGAGCCAAACATGAGTCAAGGCAGTCTTCTTAAAAAATCTGTGCACTTGTTGTTTGAAAACAACAACGTATCTCTAAGTTAGGAGATGGTCAGAGACAGCAACCATAATTATTTCTTAATCACCCTTACAAAGCCTCTTCATTGAGTACTGATGTACTTCAATCTGTTTTAAAAGCTCTTCTAGTATCTTAACCAACTCCTGGGAGAGACTAAGGAGGATGGCTTAGCATTTACAGTTCTATAAGCTCCACAGAAAGCACAACCATATTCAATATACAAACCACTGAGAGAATACTGGGATCTCTCTCCTGCATTTGGTGTAACCAATCACAGACGGTGCTCTTGTATCAATCACATCCTTTATTCTTTCTCTCCCTAAAAACTCACACGTCTTACTCAGTAATGCATATGCCACTGTCACTACTCCCATTTACTATATGGTTGAATTATGTAAGCTCTTTGGAATTAAGAAAGTCATGTAGAAACAGCTACTGATCACCTGATTGAGCATGAAAACGATTCTCCAGCATGATTTCCTAGAACTTCTGAGAAGGACAAAGAAGAAAGCCAAGCCCTTAGCCCCCACCCAGGATGGAAACCAAACAAATAGCAGGTCATGTTCTAATAAGGAGCACTGGAGACTTCTTGAGGCTGTGAAAGTGTTGCTCAATTACAATTAAATCTGATTTTAATTTTTATATATCCAAAATATGCATTTTCTGTAAATAGGTATTAATGGCTTTGGGTCTGTACTGTACCATCAGATTCTTTTCCCTATGATACTATATAGACATAGAAGAGCTCATATATGTTCCAACGTGGGCTTGATGCTTCAGTTCCTCCTAGGCTCATATACACAAGCCTGAGCTATAATCCTTTTCTAAGCAGATGAAAATTCCATTTAATGAAACTAGTTTTCTATTATATGGAGAGAGTGTGACAGGTTAGTTTTTCCTTCTTGGGCTAGGAAATCTAAGTTCTATTTATTTTAATAAAGTAATTCCTCAGGGAGGAGCTTCCTATATAGGTTGTTCAGTCTCAAATAATCAGCCATGGACACACAGCATATGGGCAACACTAAATGGACTCACTGTGTATGTGTGTATGTGTGTTGAAAGAAAAAGAGGTTATGAATTTGGGAGAAGGATGTATGATAGGAGTCAATGAAAGGAGAAGGAGGGAATGAGAGTAATGTAGATGCAGTGGTCATATATGAGGTTCTAAAAAAACTTTAAAAAATACTTCATTCAAATTTAAAAAATGATCATGTTTGCTGGGATTGGGGTTATAAGAAATGACAAAAGAAGGACTTTGTTATAGGTATCATGAAAAAGTGCTTATATTTCATTACATGTTTTCCAGGACATTGGAAAAGGCAAATGAAAAGGTGTCTATCAAGTGAACATGAAATAAATATCAATGTTTAGAAAATGAGCCTTAAATGCTGTAAATGAAACAGTGTGGGCTTCTTTCCTCTGATCCTGCAACAATGCACCTGATTGTCTGCTTATCCGTGCTCCTCTTCTATGTTTCCCTTGTCACCTCATTTGTGAGCTGCAATTGTAAATATTTCCTCAGGAATTACCACTATCCCTCTTTTTTCCTGCTTTGTAATAGAACAGAGTGATACTGTGAAACTTGCTGGAGATGTCATGACTCCTTAGCAGTGTCCAGGGTCCTCTGTTAGGACAGACAGATGTTCACTTAAAGAACTAAGTTAGATTTCTGCTTTGATTCAAATGCACAAAGATACAAAAGACAAAATAAAATCATGGGGCTCGTGGAAAAAAAATAACCCAATAAGGAAGCGTTGATGAGGTGTATCTCCAGGGAAATGAGTGCTTATTAGGCATAATCCTCCATATCTTGTCCCCAAATTCTGGAATGTGCTATCGATGGGAAGAATCTTTGGTAAATGGAAATAACCGGGCCTTCCTGGAATGATGGAGCTGGTGGCAGTCTGGAAAAGCAAAGCAAAGAAATGTGTGTTTCTTCACGGGATCTCTCTCACTCAGTGTTGTAACTGGACTGTTTCTATTTTCTGGGTTAGACCTTGCTTGGGCACATGAGAGGTACCATCCCTGGAGCAAGGTCCCTGTTCAATCACAAAAATCAAAACAAAGTGAGCTTGCTCAAAGACAGTGGTTCTCAACCTTTCCAACACTGTGACCCTTTAATACAGCTCCTTGCATTGTGGTGACGCCAAACATAAAATTACTTCCATTTTGCGGCTTCATAACTAATTTTGCTACTGTTATGAATTGTAATTTAAATATCTGATATGCAACCCCCAAAGGGGTCACAATCCTCAGGTTGAGAACTGCTGTTCTAAGATGTGATATAGTAACATATAATTCTATGGAAGACAAAGAAAGCCATGCTGTTATTGCTCCTCTATCATGGTAAAATCCAGAAAATCCCAGGAAACCAAACAGATAGACCTTAGATGTAAACATTGCATCAAGTGGGTTAATAGTAATCACTCTCCCATACATGGCATATAAAAATGCAAAGCTTTAATTTGCAAAAGAAAAAGAATAGTGCTATAGCAAGGAAATCTAGGTGAGTGTCTGTTATTTTTTAATATTGTTAAATCCCAGTGTGTAATGGAATAGAAGTGTCCAGATTTGAGAAGGCAGTAAACAAGTAGAAATGGAGGTCAACCAAGAGACCACAACATACCCAGACCTATGGGACACAATTAAAGCAGTACTACCAGGAAAGTTCATAGCACTAAGTGTCTTCAAAAAGGAAATTGTTACAGTTCATGTTAGAGAATTAACAGCAGAACTGAAAGAACTGGCAAAAAAAAAAAAAATAAATAAAAGAAAGAAAAGAAACAAACACTCCCAAGAGGAGCAGAAGGCAGGAAATCATCAAACCTAGGGGTGAAATTAACAACTTAGAAACAAAAAGAACAATACAAAGAATCAAGGAACCAACAGTTAGTTCTTTGAGAAAATCAACAAAACAGACAAATCCTTAGCCAAATTAACTAAAAGGCGGAGGGAAAAAAAAAACCCAAATCAACAAAATCAGAAATTAAAAGGGGGAAATAACAACAAACATGGAGGAAATCCAGAAAACCTTTAGGTCCTACTTTAAAAATCTGTACTCCACCAAATTTGAAAACTGAATCGAAAAGGACTACTGTCTTGATAGATTCCAACTACCAAAGCTAAATCAAGATCAGGTTAACAGATTAAACACTCCTATAACCCCTAAGGAAATAGAAACAATCATTAAAAGTCTCCCAACCAAAAAAAAGCCCAGGCCAGATGGTTTCAGTACAGAATTCTACCAGACCTTCAAAGAAGAGCTAATACCAATACTTCTCAAACTCTCCCACAAAATAGAATCAAAGGAACACTGCCAAACTCATTCTATGAGGCCACAGTCATCCTGATTCCTAAACCACACAAAGACCCAACAAAGAAAGAGAACTTCAGATCTCCCTCATGAACATAGATGTAAAAATACTTAATAAAATACTGGTTAAACTGAATCCAAGAACACATCAAAAGTATCATACACCATGATCAAGTAGGCTTCATCCAGGAATGCAGAAATGGTTCAACATATGAAAATCCATCAACATAATTCACCATATAAACAAGCTGAAAGAAAGAAAACACATGATAATTTTGCTAGATGCTGAAAAATCATTTGATAAAATCCAACACCCCTTCATGCTAAAAGTCCTGGAAAGAATGGGCATATAAGGACCATACCTAGAAATAATAAAGATGATATACAGCAAGCCAGTAGCCAACATCAAATTAAATGGAGAGAAACTTAAAGCATTTCCTCTAAACTCAGGGACAAGACAAGGATGTCCACTTTCATCATATCTCTTCAACATAGTACTTGAAGCTCTAGCTAGAGCAATAAGACACCTAAAGGAGACCAACAGGATACAAATTGGAAATGAAGAAGTCAAATTATCCCTATTTGTAGCCGATATGATACTATACATAAGTGACCCCAAAAATTCCACTAGAGAACTCCCACAACTGATAAACACCTTCAGCAAGGTGGCTGGATACAAAATTAATTAAAAAAAAAAAAACAGAAGCCCTTCTTTGTACAAAAGATAAATGGGCTGAGAAAGAAATTAGGGAAATAACACACATCACAATAGCCACAAACAATATAAATTACCTGGGGGTAACTCTAACCAAGGAAGTGAAAGACATGTATGACAAGAACTACCTACCATCCTACCAAAAGCTATATACAGATTCAATGCAATTCCTATCAAAATACCAACACAATTCTTTATAGACCTAGAAAAATCCATTCTCAACGTCATATGGAATAACAACAACAAAAAAAAACAGAATAGCTAAATCAATCCTATACAATAAAAAAAAAAAACATCTGGAGGCATCACCATCCCAGATTTCAAGCTGTACTACAGAGAAACAGCAAAAAAAAAAACAACATGGTACTGGTATAGAAACAGACCAGTGGATCAATGGAATTGAATTGAAGACCCAGAAATGGACCCACACACCTATGGTTACTTAATTTTTGACAAAGTAGCCAAAACTGTACAATGGAAAAAGGACAGCATCTTCAACATATGGTGCTGGTGTAACTGGATGTCTACATGTTGCACGAAACTTAAGTCCAAGTGGATCAAATACCTTAAGATAAAGCCCGACATACTAAATCTAATAGAAGAGAAAGTGGGGAAAAGCCTCGAACTCATTGGCACAGGTGACAACTTCCTGAACAGAACACCAATAGCTCAGGCTCTAAGACCAACAATCAATAAATGGGACCTCATGAAACTGAAAAGCTTCTGTAAGGCAAAAGACACTGTCATTTGAACAAAACAGCAGCCTACAGATTGGGAAAAGATCTTCTCCAACCCCACATCTGACAGAGGGCTAATATCCAAAATTTAGAAAGAACTCAAGATATTAAATGCCAATAAACAAAATAATCCAATCAAAAAATGGGGAACAGAGCTAAACCAAGAATTCACAAAGGAGGAATCCCTAATGGCTGAGAGACACTTGAAGAAATGCTCAGCATCCTGAATCATCAGAGAAATGCAACTCAAGATGACTCTGAGATTTCATCTCACACCTGTCAGAATGGCTAAGATCAAATGCTTGAAGGACAGAACATGCTGGTGAGGTTGTGGAGAAAGTGGAACACTCCTCCATTGCTGGTGGGAGTTCAAACTTTACAACCATTATAGAAATCAATCTGGTGATATTTTAGAAGACTTGGAATAGCCCTACCTCAAGACCCAGCCATACCACTTCTGGGTATGCTTCAATTTCATTCTGAAAGTTGGTATGCTTTGTTATCCAGAGTCTGTACAACTGGAAACTGTGCTGGCTATGTGGGTAATGAATAGCCAAAATAATAATAATAATAAATAATAACAATAATCTCTTTTTCCAGGATTCATCACAACCCTGAAAAGATTCATTTCTCATTGAATCACTCAAGATCCTCCCTGGTTTCATAAGTTGAAATAAGACTTGACTCAAGCTTGAAAGAACCAACAGAAAAGAGCAAACAAAAAAAATTCTTTTCAAGTGATTATTATCTTCATTTAAGCAGCCAAGTATATTCTGTAAAAGGCATGTAAATATGACGCCCAAAATTAACACACAAACACACAGTGTTAACTACGTGTTAAATTGCAAGTCTTGGTAGGAAAAAATGGAAGAATAGTAAAGATCTGTAGGGATTTGTTTCCTTTCTCATTGAGTTATTAATGGCCACAGGAAAGGAAGGTGATTTGAGAAGAGAAGCGTGCTGGGTACCAGCTGCTACTGAAGGCAGCTAATTACATCCCGCCTGAAATCTCAGCAGATACACATGCACAGACCCTGAAGACTGCAAGAGCTTACAGCTAGACGTTAAATTACCTTCTGGGAGACCCAGTCATAGGCAAAAGTCTTTGCATGCATAAAAAACATCAGCACACACATTTCCAACTAGATTTCATACAACCAACTCCTCAGCCCTCTGGGTGTATCACCAACACAGAATCTAGTTGTCCTTAGTGGAAAGACGGCAGGCAGTTCTTAACAAGGCAGAATCATTGTTTCTATCAATTTAAAAACACCTGAGAAAACTGGCTAGAATGTGAGCATCTCCTGGGAAGGACAAGGAGGTTCACTTTTGAATCCTTGGTACTTACCACAAACCCTATTATCTGGGAGGTAGGCAAAAACTAGTTGAATAAATAACAAAGGATGCAATTATCAGCATGTGGGTGAAAGTGGTGCCTAGTGACTCCTAAGGTCAGGAGCTCTCATCATTATCTCTTCTTTGGACTAAAATGTTAAGGACACACTTTTGAAAACCATAAAATAGATTTGAATAATTGGAAAGACCCTTCATTCATTCTTGGGTAGATTGATTCAGCATTACAGAGATGTCACCTCTCCCTAAGTTAACATACTGATACAGTATCAGACAATGTAAGATGTCAGTGCTGATTTTTAATGGAGTTAGACAAGTTGACAGTGTGGAGTTCACATGAAAACAAACATTCAAGAATACTCAGGAAAACACTAAAAAAGGAAAAACCATGAGAAAGAAATAGCCCCACCCTTAACACTGAGGTATCAGAGCATAGATAACACTGTGGTCCCAGAGCGTGGATGAACAGAGACCAAAGGGAAAGAGCAGAAATTAATCTAAACATTTGTGAAAATCTTACATAAGATAAAAATGCACCTCAAATTCAGGAACCAAAGAAAACTTTATAACAACTTACATCCTTCTGTCAAAAATAAAATTCAATCAATCATGTACTCTGGACAGAGGAATAAATTTGGAATAGAACAGGAATTATAATATTAAAAAAATCACATAACTACTTACAAATTAGTGATTTTTTTATTTCAGTTTTCCTTCTAAATCTGATTCAAAGTCCAGAGGCAAGAAGAGAAAATAATGATAAATTTAACATCATTAAAAATTATACAGGAACCATCATAAAATTAAGAGACAAAAATATGAAGAAAATATTCGCAACACACATTTGAAGTAAAGGGCTAAAGTCTCTACTGTATAAAAACTGAGGAACTAGAAAATAAAACTAAGAAAAATATTAAAATAGATGAATAGATAATTTACCAAATGGCTGCTTAAACACATGTAAAAATGCATGAATTTACTCATAAGAAAAGAAATGCAAAGCAACAATCAGCCTGGAGAAACTTTCAAAGGCTGACAATCCACACTATTGGCCAGACTGTGAACTGTCCCTTCTTTTCTATCTCTAAGAAAGCAAACTGCAACAAACCTGGGGTCCTTGAACATTTACCAAAGTTATTCACCAGTATATAAGAGAAACCATTGTGTATCCACTCAATGCAGCACCATGCTATTGCATGAAAAAATGCAGGGAAGATCACCACAAACCAAGCCAGGTAGATGGGTGGTTTCCAAGATATTTTGCTGAGTTAATACACATTCACGCACACACACAAACACACACACACACACATGACGAGCATAGAATAAAATTTTATGATATCAAAAGATAAGAAAGTTCTCAGAAGAAAAAAAAATAAGAAAGGAAGAAAGTGGAAAGAAAGGAGAGTATGAAAGAGACTTTTAGTAAAGTCAATTATTTATTGATGAGTAACTGCTACGGCCATCATTTAATAATTATAATGAGTAATAACAGTCACTATTTACTGTGTGCTTCTATGTCCCACACTTGGCCATGATTTTTAGGCCTTGCCTCATTTAACCTTTCTTACACAGCATACTCCGGCTGCTACAGAGTAGGAAGGAGAGACTGGTATCAACTGCTCACTCACATGTCCCAAGCAACAGCAGCTTCGCACTCAGCATCCATGTGAGCTCCATTCCTTCCTCCCTCCACTGTCACTCTCTCCCAGCTCTCCACTGCCCTTGTTGCTGCCCATGTGACAGGATCAGCTCCAGACTGCATGCTGTCAGAAGGGTGCCGCTTGCAACCCAGAATTCAATGCATTTACCATCTTCTTCAAAGGGAAGGAGAGAAATAATGGGGAAAACGTATTTCTACGATTCTACCCAAAGATTTCAAGACCTGCAAAAGATTGTATTGTTAGTAGAGGGCTCACTTTAAAGCTTTGCTCTCTATACTTAGAACTGTAGTAGGAAGGGCTAAGGAATCCTGGAAGGGGACCGTGGTTGTTCTCTATACTTAGAACTGTAGTAGGAAGGGCTAAGGAATCCCAGAAGGGCAGAATTCACAAGAACTAAGGGTTCTCATCACCCCGGAGGCCTGTGGTGACCCCGGCAAGAAGATTGTAGCCTTCACTAATGTTAACGCTCTAAGTCAGTGGTTCTCAACCTTCCTAATGCTGAGACACTTTAATATTGTTCCTCATGTTGTGGTGACCCCCTCGACCACAAAATTATTTTTGCTGCTATTTTATAACTGTAATTTTGCTACAGTTATGAATTGTAATGCAAGTATTTTTGGAGATAGAAGTTTGCCAAAGGGATCACAATCCACAGGTTGAGAACCTCTGCTCTAGGCAGTCCCTTCTTTTTACCACAGAGGTAAAAGCCTCTCTCCCTTCCTCCCTCTGCCACTGTCTAGGAACCATGCAACTTGTGGAAGAGAGGTCAGGTGACAAAGGTGGGAGCCAGTCTTAATTGACAGCTTGTGGAGAAGACAAGTCGAGGTTGAAAGATGTTCAGGCTTCAGCAAAACATATCACTAGGCAGCCAAGTGAGACATCAGAGGAAAAAGAATAATGGAATATTTCAGGGATATCTGGATGCCTTTTCCAGTCATTTTTTTATACTCCCAAATTTTCTTATAAAACAAAACTGCTCACTCCTAAACTATGTGCCAGGCCCAAAGCTTTCCCATTCAGTTGGGCAGATGCCTCCCAGCTCCTCCTATTATGTGTTTTCAAGAAAGAGAAAGAACAGTACTCTATCAGCTGTAGAGTTCTGCCACAAATGGCAGCAACTAGAAGGCTTGCTCAGTGACCAGTATCCATCCATGTGGAAGTATTGAAGATGTCTTATGTGGTTTCCATACTTTTCAGGCCTTTCAGCCTAAGAGCCCCAGGAGCAGAAAATCATAAAAAATTCATAGCTAATTGTGCGTATCTCATACATGATATTGCCCTTAAAATAGCTGTAGGCATGGCCAGGTCTGGAACTGGAAGATAGGTTGTTTATTTAATAGCCTTCATTGCTGTAGATTTAATTTTGGGGACCTGTCAAGAAATTCTAGGTTGCCCCAATCTATTCTGAATCAAAGCAGATGAACTCTTTAATGAATCAGGACTTCCAGACAGCATTCCACCTTTTCAAACTTGCAGTACACATTGAAGTTTTAAGATTATACTTTCAAGAATTGCCGGTGTTACGTATATAATTTCCTGCCCAACGCAAAACTGGTGTGAGATATCTTATGGAGTTACACGTAACACAATGATTCACGACACAGCTTTCTTTAATCCAAACACCAGTGAAGATATGCTTATCTAAGAAAGATGAGAATGATAGGAAACCAAGAGAAAGAGGTTCATGGAACAGAATTACAGCCCAGGACTGTGTGATTGTGCTCCCCTCAAGTCCTGGGAATGCCTTTGGGTCTGCTCCTCAAAGTGTAGCCAGAAGGGAAAGTGCTTCGTGGAAAGCACAAATTACTCAAAAAACGCAGACACATCATTCCTACTGGAATACAGCTCGCTGGCTCAAAGGAAGAGTTGGAGTGAAGCAGGGCACACCTTCATCTGCCTTCCACTCCTCAGGGGAACCTGATCTAAGAGAATTGATGCTAATCATGCTGATGTGAGAACTTTAACTTTCATCAGTCACCGTTAACCTCAACTCAAAGTGGTAATCTAGATTTTTTTCTAAGCAAAGAGTTCTAGGAACAAAGTTAACTTCTCTAGATTCTGCAGTCTGCATTTCCAACTAGCTTATTCTCCAAAAGTGTATATAAAGTGAGAATGATGCTGTTGACTGAGGCAGATGAGTTTGAGTGAGCTTTGCTTAACATGTACGTTCATTTTAACCAGATCCTGAATTTAAAATAGACATTCTTTGAAATTTCTATCTTATGTGTATTTAGGGGATGCTAATAAGTGAACTTGGTTCTCACTGAAAAATAGGACCAAGAGGTGGCTGGGGAAAGTGAAGGAATGTCCAGGAAGAGAACACTTTAGATTAGAGTAAAGCAGATGGAGATGGAAAAAAGAAGTCTGCTGCCTTTCATTTTGATGACCTGTTAATTCAATAATAGATGAAGAGCATTCCAGAACTGCTTTTCTATAAATACAAAGGTAAGATTAATCACCATATATGTATGTGTGTGTCACTATATATAATAAATATATATGTGTCACTGGTAATGATTATATATGTGTATATATTATATTAATTATATTATATTATATATTCCTGCAAGGGGGGGGTTCTATTTTGCCTTGTAATTTGAGTTCCTTAACAACCAAATGGCTTCCTTGTGTATGAATTTGGGTAGCTCTTAAATCTTCGGGATGGTTGAAAGTGTAGCACAAGTACAAACACACACACACAAAGCCATGTATACACACATACATACACCACACAC